>JACCEG010000121.1:163997-227472 GCA_014065205.1 Tuber brumale
ACTCTCTGGCTAGGCGGCGGCAGGTTCTGGTATCGATAATTTTGGGTCTTCCAGTAAATGGGAGGTTTTTTCCATCACCCCTCTTTTGATACCGTTTGTAAAAATTTTTAACTGTCCTCTGGGAGCGATGTAAAAGCTGTCCAATCTCAGAAAATGCAATATTTTTCTCCCTTAGGGCAAAAATTTACCCTTTCTCAAAATCTGTGAAGTAACCTGTCTTTTGTGAAGGCATGGTTGTTGAGGGGTGGTTGATTGAGGGGGTGGGGTTTTTTGAGGTGTTGCTTGGTAACCACTGATCGGACGATCCCTTTTGTCCTAGTACTTTAAGATGTTTCAATATCAGGAATCCTCCGAGTTTTCTATCGTAAATCTTATAGTGGGTCAGAATGGAGGTTATTGGGATTTTGCAGTAAACGGGGGACCGGGTTCGGTTCAGTTGTACCTTTTGGAATAACAGGCACCTAGGATTTACTCCAGTCACTATATGTTCTCTGCGCTCAACTTTGTTGCCAATCCGCTTATATTCTTGATATCTAGTAGAGCTTACATCTCCAATTTCTGACTAAGTTACATACTGTCGCAGGTGGGGTGTCGGAGCCTGAACGGAGATGGTTTCTGGGCTGTATGCCGAGCTGGAGGGTATGGTACCAGAATGGTGGTCTGACGGGATAGCAAAGTAGGTGCGAGAAATGAGAAGGACTTAGATACCACAAAGCCCCGGAAGAAACCTCCGAGATCTGAGACCTTGCGGTTGCACTAAGTTAATGCCTCTCAACTATTGAAGCTTCCCCAAATAACTGGTGTCGCCCCTCCTTCATGATTCAACTTCCTATCACCTTGGGCCCCCTGAATTCCACAAAAGGTGTTTTGGCCTCCACAGGTTGTTGGAGTATAGTTATCACAGATAGGGTATGGTTCACAGGCGGTAAGAACGCTCCTTATGATCTGTTTGATCCTTGGGTGTGGTTATGAATGGAAAATTTAACAGAAAGCTCCATTCTCTTGATTAGGAACCTTACGCTAGATAAGCGAGATGCTAACCATGGTGACCAAAAAAAAAGAGAAAAGGAGCTGAGGGGAGGCGGCTTGTCCGTAAATTGTTGTGGAAAAAGAGCACACTTTCATGTTTGTATGATTTTTTCTGGGGCCATGAAGGCGATACCTACCCCGCACTCTACTTTTTCATTCAAAGCCTATCAGCAAACATAGATAAAGACTACCACCAGCAGCAGCCCAAAGCCTTCTACACACTATTGTATTCTTTCACTCCAACTAAATTAGAACACAATGCCCCTATAAACCATCGACCTAGTGGCTAGGGAAGAGAAGGATATGACGGCGGGAGTGGGAGAAGGCTGGTACTAGAGTACTGCTATATCCTAGGTTATGAAAGTAGTATGCCGGAACATCATCGCTTTCATTTGGATTGGAGTCTGGTACGGTAATAGTTGTTGGAGCTGGGATCACCGGATATCACTCGACAAATTGTAGTGTTCAAACGGCAAGTCTACATAGCGTGCGATAGAATACAGCCAAGGCGGACTCCTCAAGACCACGAGGGAGGAGGAGGTGATCTTCTTGTTTTGAATCCAATCCGAGAACCTTCGCTCAATAACACTCCGCTCGTGACAATTCGGAGATCCCGGTGGAAACAACGGTTCTCAACAGTGTTAATTCGCCTTGGGGAACACATGGCCACAGTCTGCCTTTACTTAAGCTTCCGGCCGCCCCACGCCTGACAGGCCAAGCACTAGACAGACTATGGGACACTCCCGGCCGGCAGGCGCTCTAGTTGTCGTTACTGACTCAGAGCTCCTCTGTAACCGTAACGCAAATTCTATGGAGAGAAAAGAAGGGGATTTGGTGGGGCGGGCAGTATTTACAGGGGGCTAGGGGGGCGCTAAGAAATATTTTTCTCTACCGGCGTACAAATTCTGAGGAAGGGGAGGTTTAGGGTTCTACATATATTTTATTATTTTGGCAAGATGGAGCACGGGGATTAACAGATTCTAGATTACGATAGTCGTGTGATAGGCATGGTGTTGTGAACACTGGAGTAGAGCTTTTCTAGAGCCCTATTTGGATTGTTCGAACGAAAATTCTCACCTGGTTTCTCCCAGGAGCTTCTCCATTTAAGTAATATCTATGAAAGACTCTGTTTTCGGCGATCTCGGAAACCTTGGCCCTAGTGAGAGAAATTAGGCATCCGACCAGCCAACTCTCACCAAGTTACACCCCCCTGTGGGGATGTTGTCGTGTTCTTGGCCAACTTAGAAATTTACTTTTCACAACCACAACCAGACCCCAGATAAGTTCTAATGTCCCTCAACTATCGCATCCCGTCCAAATAACCGGTGTCATTTCTCCCTCCTTATTCCCCTTCCTCGCGCCTCCTTGGACATCCTAGATTCCACAAAATCTATTTTGACCTCAACAGGCTATTGGAGTTCAGTTACCACAATTAAGGTATGACAGATAAACGGTAAACACTCTCCTTGTCATATATTCAATTCCCGTTAAAAATTACAAATTAAAAAAAAAAAAGAGAACAGAGGACGGGAGGCGGTTGGTCTATCCGCAGTCGTGGAATAATCATACTCTCGCACTCGTGTGCCCTTATCCACGGCCATCAATGTTTCACCTGATCATCCATCTTCTACCGCCTTTGAAGTAATGCCATCTATTAACTGACAGGCAATGGCGAGCATAAGACAAGGGTCAATCCAAAGCAGACTAGGGAAAAAATATGTAAAAGCACTAATGAGTCTATTAATTAGGCGGAGTGTATACGGGAGGTGTGTTGATTCTCGGCCGCAAAGGTCCAGATAGCCAGACACATTTGAACGGCGGTTCGGGCAGCTCAGTGAGGTCATTTCAGAAGATATCTAACCCCCTGCTATCTGCTTATTTTGGGTTGGAATGGTTCAGCTTCAACAGCATCCTCACAACCCCCTCAAGATCTTCCCTGGCAACTTATGGTGGCTCCCCATCTGCCGCATCAGGATTGGCGCTGTTCCGTTCCAATAGCAGGTATGCCAACCACAGAATACTACTGGTCTAAAATATGGGGGAGTTAGGAGACTTGCCTTAGGTGGTAATCTGAGAAAGTGGGAGAGCTTAATTTTTATTAGTAAATCAGTTTCTCTCCAGCAAGCGACTTATCTCCTACTCTCTCATGAGCATAATCTCCTAGCCCTTATAACTAAGTAGTGAAGGACACGACCAGATCATGCTCGAGCACCTCGATCATACTCGAGTATGCCTGATCATGGTCGATCACTCTGACTACTTGCAGAAGAAGAAAAAACTGCCTGTCCCCGACCCCTACCCATATATGCACCAGAGGGGAGGTTCTGAGCCGCCCTTCACTCACGGCAACAGATCACCGTTCCGAAACCCTACCCCGGCGTGAAGGTAAATGTCGTGTACGGTCTTCTTTCTATTTTTCGGCGAGCATACTCTGGTATGGAGGTAAGTGATGAGACTGACAGGGTAACTAGTGGCCAAGAACATTCTACAGATTCCTGCGCCGTGCACATAAGTCTTCGGCCACCCACACCCCGCCTGTCTCATCACTAACCCCCGTACCTGAGCATATGTATATCTTGGCAATCATGTGATATCACCTAGTAGTAGTGGTATAAAAACTGTCTACCTCACACACTTGATAACGTATTCGCAACGGGGCTCCAAGCGAACGGAATAGCGCCAGTGACTCCGGCTCACAGGTCTCGGAGTAATTGTGTTTTGTAAAAAAAAAACCCTTACCACATTTTGACATACCAAAGCAACCCTAGCGGAGAAAAACCGATCATAATCGACAAGACTCGAGAAAAATAGGCTATACTCGAGCATAATCAATTATACCCGATCATGACCGAGCACTTGAGCGGGGTCTACTAATTTGCTCGAGCATGCTCGTGGCTACTACTATAGCTAAGGTTGGTATGTATACACCACGCTCCCCACTCAGCGCTACCAATGAATCACAGCACAAGGGTTGGAGGAGTTGGTATAAGAAAAGCAGGAATGGGAAATTCGGAATTTGATTGGAAACGGGATAAAGAGCTGAGCAATGCAATCTGAGGCCCTAAAGCAAGTATCTTATCGATACAGAATTGGGTATAATCATTCAGCCTAACACGAGTTGCTTTAAAAAGGATGTCTGTATGTCGTAGTCAGACATCTATAAGATAATTTCTGGGTATTTAGAGGACCTACGATCCTTCTTAGAGAGCTAAGCAAGTCAGTTCTATCACTTGTATCATACCCATATACTTTTGTCCCCTATTCATGATACATCGATTTACAACGCAGGATTAAGTGACACCAACGAGCGATAACTCATGAAGGGATGCATGGTGTTAGGCATATAGATTATTCTCTCAAAACTAGCCTAGCAGTGGTGAAATATCTCAATAGCTAATTACTACCCCTGCTGCCACTCCCGCCAGCAGCAAAATACCTCCACATAATAGTAAACTATAAAGACAACACCTCAACGACCACCAAAAAAACTCATCCGAAACAAAAGGCGGTATACACCGACAATTTCAGAAGAAATTTTACCGCACTGCATTGAGTGATCATTCTCATCCCATATCCTTATTTGATCGTCATTTGAGCTGTACATCCCTTGATTCCCTTGATTCTCAGTAAAGGCATGGATGATCGAACGAACCAAAAGCTAACACCTGAAAAAATCTGCCAAAAGAAACTCATCAGAAAAGGTAAAGTACTATGTATCCACAGTTTCAGAGAGAACTCGTGTTTGCTCAATGATATCTGCCGTCATCTCACACTCTTATCATCATTTGAGTTGTGATAGCCCCGATCCCCAAGAAGCCAACGACCCAAGCAAGATATCTTCTCGGCAGTGGTAGACAAACTCCAATCGCACCCGGCCAGGCCCTCCCCCAGTAGTTCAAGTATCGTCACCATAGTGGCAAGATATAAAAACCAATCCCTCAAACTCATCAAAAATAAATAAATAGTACCGGCAACATGTTTTGGTTCAGCATAATCACAGCCTGTTGCACCTTTAACCATCGTCACGATTTGACTAAAAAAGTTTTTCCAATCATCTGAGTTGTTTACACCCCCCAGTTTCCGTAATAATTCCAATTAGCCCCCTTGTGAACCCAAACCTCAAGCATGTTCCCCCGAGATAGGACTCCGCACCAGTGATCTCAAGTGTTCCAAGAATATCAAGGATGGAGTCTCAAGCCATAATACAAGAGCCTCTGTCTTTTGGAAATACTACCGTCCAAGACGGCGATGTCAGGGCCCAACGGCCGGTTGGTTATCGGTAATTCCTGCCGATGATATGCAGGGGCCTACAGCTCCAGCTTTCACCAGAGAACCCATAAATTTGGTAAGCTGAGGCTGCTCACCGGTCTCGGGCACCTCCCAGGCACTGCTGATCGTTCCGTCATCGCCCAGAAGACCGGCAGACCACATGGTTTGGTCCACTAATCCAGACGGATCTTCCTATATGAACAGGATTGTTGTTCGTTGCGGCCATTTTCAACAAAAGATTTATTCAGTTCCGCCTGCTCAGCAGGGCACCATTCTTCATCCTGTTCGGCAGGGAATTGTTCATCCTATTTGTCAGGAATTTGTTTATTTTTTCCTGCATGACAAGTTATTCATTATCATCCCTCTGCCGGGGAATTATTCAATTCTTTCCACTCGATAGGCTACTATCCCTCATCATCTAGGAAATTCCTTGCCATTATTCTTTCGCCAAGGAACTACCCACTTCTTCCTGTACATCAAGTTATTCTCTATTATCTATTATCCTGTTTGGCGGGGGATTATTCATCATCATCCCTTCGTCAGGGAATTTTCCATTTCTTCCTGTACAGCAGGGAATTCTTCCTCATCCTTTAGGCCAGGGGACTGTTCATGTCTCCCCGCACATCAGGTGATTCCTCATCCCCCGTTCGACGGGGCGACATTCATCATCCTATTCAACAGGTCATTCCAGCGACCCATCAACCCCCGCCGGTTGTCTGCTAATTCTTGTGAAAGTATGATAGCAAGCTAATAAAAGTGGTAGTGGGGAAGAAAGAAAGAAAGAAAATAATTGTCGAAAAGAATATAAGTGGTGCGAAGTGGAAGTGGAAAGCAAAAAATTACGGAGAAGAGAGAGATGGGTAAGCAGCTTCTTATACCGAACGGGAGAAAATGCCAAGCATTGGGAGGTGTTGGGACCTGTCCCAAAAAGGCTGATTTTTAGGAGTGTCATGCTACCGTATGAGATGCCATAAATGTTGGCAGCGGCAGAAGTACAGTACAGTAGGTCGATGCCTGATGACCAAAAGAGTTTCTTTCTCTCTCTGTTTATGAGGGCTCGAGAGGATGAAGTAAGGAAACTCACAAGTCACTATGTTAGTGATCACAAGAAGTCAAGTATCTCACCCGCTCCCCCCCTCCCAGCAAGCGCACTGCCAGGAATGCTGCTTCAATGTGATACAAACTTATTACAAAGTACTGTACAAGTTGAGTCCGGCTGCTTCTCATACTACTGCTTACATACATCAAGAAATGTCTATCTTAGAGCCACACTGATGCGCGCAGACGGCTTATCAGTACTGGTACAAGACGGTGCTCGCCTTAGGCCTCACGCGCACTACATCGCTAAGATCAAATTACCGGTACTACAAAGTGATGTATTCACCTTACTTACGTAACCTCACTTTCCAAATCACAAGCGCGCCCATCCAGCACCCTTAGCGCACCAGGCCGCACACCCCCCAGCCGCCAGGATTTACCGTAATAGACAATGTCCCCAGTTTTCCATTATATTCCAGTAAGCCCTGCTACTTACCCACTATCCCCACCACGCTGTATACTCTGAGGGACACGGGCAGTAACGATAGAAACTACCTAGCGATCAAGGGCCATCAACCCAATCCCCTATATACTTATTTATTTCTGCAGACAACCGGCGAGTCATAATAGTAGTGAGGTGAGGGGTGGCAAGCAAGTACTCGAGTATATAACCTAAGGCCGACAGGGAAGGGAGATAGTAGGATTAGCCGACTTACTTTAAATGGGCAAACTCGAGCGGGCTCCGGTACGCTTCCGACAGTTACGGAAACTTTAGCCGAAGCGGAAGCAATATTATCATAAGTATTATACAAATAAATTCGATCTTGCTCAAAGCCAAGATGTCGTTGAAAACACATACTGTCAGGTTAAAAAACACCGTAATACTGGCCCTGGTCCCGGGTAGGCTAGGCTGAACGAAAGCGGGGCCCAGCCTGCCGAAATTCTCGAGGATCTAGCCTTTGCCGGAGCCTGCTGCCTCAAGGCACGGTACGAGTACAGTACAGTACCTGAACCTGGCCGGGACGGGCCCAGCTATACTCGTAGGCCATAGGCTTAGTACCGGTTAGCTGATAGGCCTACCCTGGCCTAGTCTAGCTTATGGTGCTAGCCCGTCTCGGCCTATAAAGCCCTACTCGAGTACTCGAGTATGATACTCGTATATGGACTGCCCTGGCATAGGCCCGGTGGGTAGGCGGGGCTACGAATCCATTTTTACCTTTTTTCACTATCATACAACTTTCATTCCTGGACCAGGATCCAAGTTTACTAGTCCCAAAATGGAAATTACCTCTTTACTCAAGGATAGGTATACTGGTCATACTACATTTGTATTTTCATGACAGGTTATTCGGGTTGCCATTATGGCTACTATTTTCCATACCAAGACCTCCGCTTTTTCGTGAATAGGCCAGTAAGTTAGGCCCCTACCAGCCCTGATAAGCTTCCCCAGGCTAATGAAATTTAGCCTAGTGGTATATCCCCCCAGGCTGTTGGTCGGAGTGGCCTGACTTGGTCCGGCCTACGGCCCATAGGCCGGCCTACTCGGAGCACATTATTTATTTATTTATTTATTACCATTATTATTACCGGATTGGGTTCGATATTCTGCTAGAGCGATGAGAGAACGCTAACTTTATGAGGTTTAACATGTGCAGTCACATGGGATTGGATACCGTACCCCTATGTACAATTGATTCTCATCACGGCAAAAATAGTCCCCGAGAGACCTCACTGGTACCCGTTTGCGCAAGTTTTGAGAATAATGTTTCTATTCAATCGTCATCTGTCTTAAAAAAATACTGAACTTTTGATCCCAACCCGACATACACCGTAAAAACCCAAACGATGCGATTATGGAGAAGCAATGATAAACGCAGCCTAGGAGTACAGTTTCTTGTTGAAATCGTGTAACCCATGAACATTTCCTTCGGCTTGAGCGGAGACAGTTCTGATTTCGAAGCGGATAATACCGTCAATTACACCCTGTTGAAGCTCAGAAATACTCTGAACCCCAATGTCTTGGAAAGAATGCTGAAGGCCAGCCTGAAGGTATGGGACAAACTTCGTTACCGAGCCGCGGTCCAAAACAGAGCCACTAAATTCGGTTTAGTGGTGATCTGGTATTATTATATTAATAGAGAAACTTCACGACGTACCTTACACCTTGAGCAACACGGATCTTGTCACCCTCAGAGAAATATCTTCCGGTGGCGGCATTATCCCCGGTCTTCATGCTCTCCATCGCATCAATACTGCCCATCCCACGGTAAGCTTTGACAAGCTTGCCCTCAGCACTCAAGAAGTACTTGCCAGGTGACTCAGTCGTTCCAGCCAAGAGACCACCCATCATAACAGTACTAGCGCCAAGAGCAAGACCCTTTACTATATGACCAACGTTCTGAATTCCTCCGTCTGCGATGCAAGGAACACCAAAACGGCTGGCAAACTCACAAATGCTGTAAACAGCAGCTGCCTGGGGGCGCCCAACCGCCATGACTTCCTGAGTGATGCAGGCTGACCCAGATCCCATACCAATACGAAGACCATCAGCACCGGCAGCAATCAAGTTTGCAGCCTGTTCTCTGGTGACAACATTTCCGGCAATGACGTCAATGCCGGGGAACTCCTGCTTGATCCACTTGATCATAGAAACTTGATACATGCTGTTACCTTGGGAGCTATCCAAGATTACAATGTCTAAGCCAGCCTCGGCAAGCTTTTTTAGTCTAGCCTTGTCATCCTCACGGGTACCGATAGCCGCGGCACACAGTAATTGCTTGCTATAAGGGCGCTTGGAAGCGAGAGGAAAATGAAGGTTCTTCATCAGATCAGAGCGGGAGAGGAGCGCGGTAAGGTTACCGGCCTTGTCAACGATTGGGAGCTTTCCCTTCTTCGAAGAGCGAAGGATTTCGTTGGCTTCGGACAAGGTAATCCCTTCCGGAGCGGTAAGTAGCTCGGTGGTCATGACCTCCGAGAGAGCCGTAGAGTTGTCCCTATGAAATTGAATATCACGCATGGTGACAATACCGATAAGCTTTGAGTGGAGATGACCGTCCTCTAAAGTAGACCTACCAATTAGCAATAAATCCCGCATGTCAGAAGCTAATATATGAAAGCGAAATATTGTACGGCCAGTATCAGATAATTTCAGTTCTCCACACGAGATGTACGTCGATACGGTTGAACGAAAGTTATAATAGATTTTTCAATCATCACACAAAGCCTATCGGAAAACAACTAACAAAGAAAGTTCGGCTCCTTACCAGTAATAGGAATTCCAGCAAATCCCTGCTTCTCTTTGACCGCTCTAACATCTCCGACAGTGTTCTTGGGACTCATGACAACGGGATCCAAGATAAACCCGTTCTCGTATTTTTTGACCTTTCTCACCATCTCGGCTTGGTCCTCGGCAGTGCAATTGTGGTGAATGACACCGATGCCACCGAGAAGTGCCATGAAGATAGCCATTTGTTCCTCAGTTACAGTGTCCATTGGAGAAGAAACCAATGGAAGCTTAAGCGAAATCCGCCTAGTGATTTTCGAATCGAGGGTCACATCGGACGCCGGAAATCCAATATAACCCGGAAGGATGAGAAAATCGTTGTATCTATCCCCATAAAAAGACATCGAATCAGAGAAAATTCACCCTGCAGACTGAGACAAGAGGAAATACGAAACCTACGTTAAAGCCCCACGCTTGGAGGAATCAAGGAGAGAATGGACATCTAAGCCATCTCTCCGATATTGCTCCTGTAAGACGCTCAGAGCGGTTGAGGAGTCAAGGGTCCCAATGTTTGCTGCCGTAGAGGCCATTTTTAAAGGAATTACAAGGAGTGGTTGACAGCTTAGAGGAAGGCGATTACTTGCAATCAATCAAAGGTGAGAGAGAAAGGAAGCTAATTGAGCAAGGGATACCGGTATACCAGTCCAAGAGAAGGAAGAGAGAAAAGGAAGAAAGGGAGAGAAAAGAGGGACAGAAGGAGACCCAAGTTAGGGTTAGGGGAAATTTTAGGAAAGAAAAAGGGAGAAATTTGTTAGCGGTGGGTGAGGGAGATTGATCGCTCCAGGCTCCATCAGGGTTGTTGGTGGGGCAATTCTGGACTGCGTGGGATGGGGAAGGTTAGACTTCATAATTTTGTTCATCTGATAAAGATAATCTTTTTTTGAAGGTTATGCTTCCGATAACCTACGAGTTGTGTGCCACAGTAACATACCGGTACTCGAGTAACCGCTGAGATCAGCGGTTTCTAGCTAGTCCTAGCGAGCCCTGCTGCCCCCTTCAGAATTTGGTTGGCAGCTCAGCTCAACCTGGTTCACACTCGCAACCAACACTACACCTAATAAGGAAGATTGTTTACCAAGACCCATCCAGACACAACACTTCACATTGTCTCCAGCAACTGACCCGCATAAAACTTGCATTTGAGGCACCGGCTTGCATCATAAGACAACTCGACGCTCTCTTGTCAATTGCACTCTACAGAATTTTCCCTCTTCTCCCCTCTTCACACAGTGCCGTACCTGGCTTCTCTATTTCCTGTCCAATCTTCCTCAACACTCGCTCCCGTCTTAAGGTTGGTTCGTCGGTCGGTCTCCTCCCTACACAGAGGCACAGTACCGTAAGTCCCTTGTCCGGGTGTGTTTGTGCTTGGATGCGCACTGGCCACATTCATTATTTGTTTACTGCCCAGACCTTTATCGGCCTCCCCTTAATACCTACCATACAGAGCCCCAAACTACGCCAACTTCCTCCCGCCATTATCATCGCCACCTTGCTCTTTGTCCCCCTCCCCCTCACATTCCTCTCTTTATCGCCTATACCTCATACCTCCATTGCTATCGGTGCAAGTTACTATTTTGTGTTATCCATTCTTTTTGCAATGTCTCTCTACGCAAACTCGTCACCACACAGACGACAGCCATCAAACGCATCAACCGTCTCCGTGACGTCGACCGTCTTCTCTTTTCCCTCTTCCCGTTCGACAACTATCAGCTCAACAACATCAAGCTCCTCCCGGTTCGAGGCCCGGGAGGGCTCTACCAAACACAAACACACAATGTCTCTTGGTGCCAATATGTCACCCACGGTTTCCTCATACACCACAAACTCTATTTCTACGACACCTCCAAGACCCCCCACCGGAACAACAAACTTCTCACCCCCGGGGTCACACCACACACGCGGTAATAGCCATCCTCCGCCCAGTGTCTCCGGATCACCACAAAGCAATGCCACGGGCTCACCAAGATCATTGCAACGACCTTTACCGACACCGACGCCTTATAATTCGTCCTTCCGACAATCTGTAATTTCCGGCACCACCTCAATCAAGGAAAGTGATATCAATTCACTACGTAATAGCAGTGTCTCTCATTTCCGCACTTTATCCCGGATAAAGAATGAAGGTACCAACGAGGAATTTGCCATTGATGCTGGGCAGGACGTAGCGGGAATGTATGGTCGGAAGCGACTACAGAGAGCAAATACCGATAATTTGACCAGCTGGGAAAGAATGAATTGGATGGACAAGCGACGGCAGTATATCCAAGCTTATGAGTACTTATGTCATATCGGCGAAGCCAAAGAGTAAGCCCCATATAAAATTTAGCATGTGTTCTCAGCTCACTTGGTTTTTGAATAGATGGTTAGAAAACTGCATTGGCGAACCAATCCCCCCGGTTGTCGAGTTAGAAGAAGCGCTAAGGGATGGCGTGACCCTTGCGAAGCTAGTACGGGTATTTGCGCCTGAATTAGTGCCCAGAATATTCGAAGCAAAAAAGCTACAATTTCGCCATTCGGACAACATAGACCGCTTTTTCAAATTCCTCAAGAGAGTCGAGCTTCCAGAAGTATTGCCCCCTTGATCGACTGCGCTTAGGATCATCGGCTAACGGTATCATAGATCTTTATATTCGAACTCACCGATCTTTACAACAAAAAGAATATTCCCAAAGTAATCTACTGCCTACATGCACTCTCTTATCTCCTCATCCGCCTCGGTCTTACAGATAATTCTATTGGTAATCTTGTTGGGAAACTTGAATTCACGGAAGCCGAAATTCAAAATACTCGGCGAGGTCTTGATATGGCTGGAGTCAGTCTACCCTCTTTCCGAGGCGTAAACAAGCATTTCGTCGATATAGAACAAGAGCCAGAACCCATCGAATCAGAAGAGGATAGGATCGAAAGGGAACTGAAAGAGCTGGAACCAAACATCACTGAGCTTCAAAGAATATGCAGAGGATTCTTGGTCCGCAACAGGTTGGGCCATCATATGGAACTCCTTTGGGATTCGGAGGATTCCATCACCGAATTACAGGCTCTTATCAGAGGAATGTTTGCCCGTATTGCATTTGGATATAAGGCAGACATGGCTAGATGGGCCAAAGATGTTCAGGCACACACCAGAGGTTATCTCATTCGACAAGCTATATTAAGCCAGTTACGGCACTTTACGAGCCATGAGAGATTGATCACACGACTTCAGGCCCGATACCGAGGAAGGAAGCTAAGGGAGAAGTTCAGGAAACAGAGGATGGAGCTGGAACAAGCAGTGGTTGGAGTTATAGAATTGCAGGCCGCGGCAAGAGGCATGCTCTTAAGAGCGAAACTTGGTGCACAAATGGGTAGTGTATATGAGAATGAGGACTATATCGTGGATCTCCAAGCAAGGGCCAGGGCTGCTTTGTTACGGACGAGTCTCGCTGCCAAGATGGACAACGTTTTCGAAAGCGAACAAGGAATAACTGATGTGCAATCAACAATCCGTGGAGTGTTGGCGCGGAGGAAAAAGGGCCGCCTACTTAGCGATTTGAATGGTGCTAAGAAAGAAGTTACAGAATTACAAGGGGTTATCCGGGGGAAATTGTTGCGGAAAATAATTTCAAAAGATGCTAAAAATTTAGGGAAAGCCGAAGATTCTCTCACCAGAATGATGGCCGGTGCCCGGGGCATGCTTGTAAGGAAAGCCATCCAGCAAGACCTCGCAGCATTGAAGGAAGTAGAGACCACGATTTCTGCACTACAGGCGGCCGCTCGGGGTACATTAGTCAGGAAAACGATGGAGAGAGACCAAGGAACCCTCCAAGCCGAGGACGACGTTCTCCCATACCTTCAGGCTGCCATTAGGGGCTATATGGTTCGTCAGAACTTCAACTCAGACAAGGCAGCTGTTGAGGCCAACGCGGAATTGTGGACCAGACTACAAGCTATCGGAAGAGCAAACCTCGTCAGAGCGGAATACCGGCGGAAGCTAGAGCGTCTCGAGGAGGTTAGTGAGGAGATGGTAGAACTTCAAGCCCATATCCGAGGTGCCCTAGCCAGGAGCGCCATTGACGCCATACTAGATGAGCTAGATGCCCAAGTCGGAGGGGTGGTTGATTTACAATCAAGAGCTCGGGGTACCCTCCAACGCTGGGCTGTCTCCGATATCCTAGATGCCCTCGATAGCGAGGTTGACAGCATCACCAATATCCAGGCACACGCTCGCGGATCTCTATTCCGCCAACGGCAAGGGCGATTCCTAAATGAATTATTTTCAGAAACAGATTCGATTATCGAAACGCAAGCTGCAATCCGGGGTGCTCTTGTCAGAAGCTATGTGGACGATATGATTCTAGCAGTTCAAGACGAAGAGGATGCCATTACTGAGCTTCAGGCTCTAGCACAAGGCTTTTTACAGAGGAAAGCATTTTTCGGGAAACTAAAGCATTTTAAAGAGAATATGGAAAAGGTTGTGAAGATTCAGAGTTTTGTCCGAGCAAAGCAGCAAGGGGAGGCCTATAAATCATTGAGTAAGTAATTTTCGCTATCCTAATAATAGATACACTCGTACTTATGCTTCTCTAGTGGGCGGTAAGAATCCACCAGTCGGAACTGTGAAGAACTTTGTCCACCTTCTCAACGACAGTGATTTTGATTTTGATGAAGAAATCGAATTTGAAACGCTTCGAAAGAACGTCGTTCAGCACGTCCGAGCCAATGAACTGGCCGAAGCCTATGTTAGTCAGCTTGACATCAAAATTGCCTTGCTTGTAAAGAACAAGATCACTCTGGACGAGATCATCAGGCACCAAAAGCGATTTACCGGCCATGTTGGAAATCTACTCAGCAATACAGCAATAGCTAGCTCCGACCCCTTCGACCTCAAGGCCCTCAACAACAACTCTCGTAAGAGGCTTGAGCGCTACCAACAAATGTTTTTCGCCCTTCAGACTCAACCACTATACCTCGCTAGATTATTCAAACGAGTTCGAGAGCAAAATACCCCTGATCAGGAGATAAAGAAAATTGAAAACCTAGTGATGGGGATTTTCGGATACGCTCAGAAGAGACGCGAGGAGTATTATCTATTAAAGCTGATTGCGAAGAGCATCTACGAGGAAGTGGGCAACTGCAGTCGTCCGGAGGAGTACCTGAGAGTCAACTTCTTTTGGATGAAACTAGCCATGAATTACATTCGATCACCAAGGGACAGAAAATTCATGCGACACGTCCTTGGCACCCTTGTTAGGGAAGAATTCATCGAGAACGAGGAACTTGACCTCGAATGTGATCCTCAGCAAATTTACTTATCGTCCATCAACAACGAGGAACTCCGAACCGGTCGAAGATCCAAACGTGATCCAAATGTTGGTCGTGACATAGCGATCAAGGACCAAGAAACCCGAGAGACCTTCGTTGCTCACCTCTCTGCTCTGAGGAACCTTGCCTACGACTTTATAAGCTCTCTCGAAGACAATCTTAATCTCATGCCGTATGGCATACGATATATCGCCCAACAATCTGTTAAAGCGCTCGTGGAGCGGTTCCCCGATGAAGACGAGGAAGCCATCCTGCAAATTGTTGAGAATTTCATTTACCAGAAGTATTGGGGCCCTGCGGTGGTGGCTCCTGAGACCTATGGTGTTGTCGAGAAAGCCCCAACTCCAATGCAGAAGAAAAACCTTGCGGAACTTGGGAAGCTCTTGAATCAAATTTCCAGTGGACGTCTCTTCGCACAAGCCAACCTCTTCTTGCAACCTCTCAATCACCATATCCCCGAGGCGGTTGGCCGGATGAAGAGCATTTTCAGGACAATTGTTAGCGTTCCCGATTTGAAGACGCGTTTTGACATGGATGAGTTTGAAGATCTTACAAGCAAAGAGAAACCTACACTTTATATCAAGATGTCCGACATCTTCACAATCCATCGTTTAATCGCTCAGGACATCGAATCCATTGCACCTAGCAAGGAAGATCAGATGAGAGTCATTATCAGCGAGCTTGGGAGTGTCAAGACTTCGGAAGCCGAGTTGAAGAATGTTGGGAATACTGAGATTGGGCTCCATCTCGACCCTCACTTCCAGAAGATCGAAGATCCAGATAGTGAAGTTAATGCACTATTCGTTGAGACCAAACGTTGCATTCTTTACATCATCCGCGTACAAACCGGCTCAAATCTTATGGAAATTCTCGTAAAGCCCATCGCGGTTGAGGACGAAGAACGGTGGGAGATCCTCTTGGAGGAAGAGCGAGCGCAAACCGGAAAGAAGAAGAATGCCTATGCAGACGCGACAACCCTCTGCGATATCAATTCGTAAGTTTTCTTCCCCCCAACTTCACTATAGTGCTAACATCGCCCATAGCATGACATACGGAGAGCTCAAGAGGACTGCCTTGGAATGCATAATCCGATTAGAATCAACTGGAAAAATCACTCGCAAGAACCAGTATCAGGACCTTTTAAATGCCATTGCGCTCGATATCCGAACAAAGCACAGACGCCGAGTCCAGCGAGCCAGAGAAGTTGAAGGTGTCAAATTAACGCTTGCACATTTGAACGAGAAGGCCGCCTACCTAGAGGGCCAACTTCAGAGTTACAATGACTACATCGAACAGGCGATGGTTACTCTCCAGACCAAGAAAGGGAAAAAGAGGGTTGTCCTGCCTTTCACTCGGCAGTACTTCCATATGCGAGAACTTCAGAAATCTGGCCGGGTGCCCGAATTTGGATCATTCAAATATAATGCAAGAGGGCTAGCAGATAAAGGCGTGTTGGTGAGTTTGGCAGGCTTTCCGGAGAGGAAGTGGGATAAAATTGGCTTCACTATCTCTTCTGAAGTAATTGGTGTTTTCCATATCGAAGCCAGCAACGGCAGTATGATGATTCCTGGAGCCAGCGCAGATGTCCTGTTGGACGATCTATTACAGGTATATTACTTCAAAAACACCAGCATAAGTCATATGAGAAACTAACGCCTCTTTAGAAGCAATTCCATAACAACCAATTTCTGGTGGTGTGCGATGGTATGATCAAGTTTAATGTAAACTTGCTTCTTCACCTTATCTTCCGGAAGTTCTACCGAGATGAATAAGCGGCGTTTTCTACTTTTTATCTTGCCTTTCCAGCGTTCCTTCTACTGTTCTTAAATCATAGCACAAAATCATATCATAGCATGTTCTTTCCTTGGTTGGGTACGGCCGGTATGGAAGCAGGGTTGGGGGTATAAAAGTGGTTGGTTGGATATTGGGACTGAGGCGTTTTCTTGTCTATTATACCACTCTTCTTTGTATGTGTTTTCTTATTTTTTTTTTTCCCTTCTTTCCCAGAGCATTCATGCCAAGGACCGTTCTCCCGTTCAACTTTTACTTGAACTAAACATTTCCCCTTTCTCCTTGTAAATCACTCATGTCTTCTCTTTATTTTAAGCGGGAGTTGGCTTTTTTTTGTCCGTAACTTTTTTTGTTTTTCTTTTCATCATTATCTCTTCTCGATAGGCTGGCCTGGGCAACCGATAGTTATATCCTTTACTTTTCCTGGCCCCCAAAGGGCCATTGTTGCAAAACCCCGATCCACAATACAGTCCGTTCCAGCGCCCCGTGATCCCGGTACCGGGAGTACTGGCGCAGAAAATAGGCACAGGGAACCAAATCCCGACCAGCCGGGAACAAAGACCTCCCAATTCTCGCCACCCAAGAATCTCGTGATGCTGGAACAGGTTGTGATCCCCACCTATGCCATCCAGAATTGAATAATTTGGCCCACCCCCGGGTCCATCGGAAAATTTTTCCAGTGTGTTCGGCATTGGAGATTTCGCACCCCGTCCACTCTGCGGTAAACAAGCGATGCACCGACCGGCTGGTATTACGGTGGGTGGCCACGTGGGGATCCCGGTTGCTGAGCTCTGTTTATATCATGATTTTGTTGACGTTTTGGACCTTTTTCTTTTTTTTCCGGTTGGGTGGGGGTCATTCTTTTTTTGTAAATAGTTGGTTGGTTATGATTCGCGCGGTTCGGGGGGGGTGGAGGTGCGGATAGGACGGGCCAGTGGAATTCCTCGGGATGTTGATAGTTGAAAGTTTTAAGGTGGATTGCGGCCATGATATCGACCGTGACAATTATCTCTCCTGATCGTTGTGGGCCGTGGGGTTTGTTGTATAAATATCAAGCCTTGTTTGTTGTGGGTTGGGCAGTTTAAAGTGAGTGATTTACCGTGATCTAGCCCTTGCCATAAGTTGGATTTACAAGATCGGTCGAGACCGGAAGAAGCCACCACCATTAGGGCCAGGGGGGGATTTTTCAGGGTAATCCAGCATGTGCGATCCTTTCCCTGATACCAATTTGGTTCGCTCGCAGGGTTAGGAGAGGAGACACGTATCATAGTTGCAATGGGACAGTAGCGAGTGCCTGCACACTACGGGCCTCGGGACTTGTGGTTGCTGTAGCAACGCGTGATGCAGGCTTTCCCACGCGCCTTGGCTACCCTAAACAAACAGCAAGCCTGACTTTCCAAAGAGTCAAAACCTTCAAGTTCCCTCACTCCCCTACTTTCCGATCATTTATGTTATTCCCTCGTCAATCCTTCCTCCCTCCCCAAAAACACACACCCATTGGCAACGAAAAAAACAACAACCAGACCCTTCGACCTCGGTGGTTTGAAAAGTAGAAGGAACCACAATTCGATTTTGTCACTCATTTTTTTCTTCTAAATCTCCCTCTGAACGACAAAATGTTTGAAAAATCCTCGATTTCGGTGACTGGTGGGATAATCCTGTAGTCCTGTTTCTTTATCTAGAACTTAGCTAACCTTAACTTATTTTTTCATTCTAGTCCGGGTGCGTCCGTTTAGCATTCGAGAAGCTGCTCAAGTGTTTGTTTACCCTTCGCCGGTACCTGGATGAAAGGTTTCTCGGCTAACGGAATGTTTCAGGACACGAATTGAAGATTCACCATCATTTTTTGGTGACGGCTCTCTTATTGCAGCGCCTCCTCCAAAGCTTACAGGGAAAGGTATTCGAAGTGTGGTCAAAGTTATAGATGATCGTGTCCTGTGTGTTGGCCTCCTTACCCCTCACTTTCCGCTCCCATCCGGGCTAATCTCATTCGGTTGTTAGAGTATTCGATCCCCCGGAGGGAAATCCTGTTGCACGGTATCAGAAGACGATTGTTCCGCAGGGGAAGAGAGTCAAGGATATGCGATTTGGCTTCGATAAGGTTTTCGATGAGAACGCTACTCAGGAGGACGTTTACGAAGCTACAACAAAATCGCTCCTGGACAGTGTATTGGACGGATATAATGCTACGGTGTTTGCTTATGGTGCTACTGGATGCGGAAAAACACACACTATCAGGTTTGAAGGCCCCCCTCCGTTCTTCGGCTTCCCATTCTTTTGTGTTAATTTAATTGTTCACTTAAAGTGGAACCCCGCAACGCCCCGGGATAATTTTCCTTACCTGCGCAGAGCTATTCGAGAGAATCGGATTACTGGCAGACGAAAAAGAAATCGAATTGACGCTTTCTTATCTCGAAATCTACAATGAGACTATTCGAGATCTTTTGGTCCCAGGTGGGAGCAAGATGGGATTGCAGCTTCGGGAGGACTCGAGTCAGAATATCTCCGTCGCAGGACTATCAACACATCAGCCGAAGAATGTCCAGCAAGTGATGAATATGATTTTGATGGGTAACCAAAATCGTACAATGTCACCGACAGAAGCAAACGCTACCTCGTCTCGTTCCCACGCCGTTTTACAGATTAACGTTCTGCAGAAGCCTAAGACTGCTGGCCTCTCGGAGAACCATCTAATGGCGACGTTGTCGATTATTGATCTTGCCGGGAGTGAGCGCGCATCTGTCACCAAAAATCGAGGAGACCGGTTACTTGAGGGTGCTAATATTAATCGGTCCCTACTTGGTAAGTATATGCAACTCGGCTTACTTGTGTTTATGCTTGTGCTAAATTTTACAATAGCCCTGGGAAATTGCATCAACGCTCTTTGCGATCCTCACAAATCGAACCATATCCCTTACCGAGACTCTAAACTCACTCGATTGCTTAAGTTCTCGTTGGGAGGAAATTGCAAAACGGTCATGATTGTTTGCGTTAGTCCCTCTAGTCAGCACTACGAGGAGACCCACAACACCCTTAAATACGCAGATCGAGCAAAGAATATCAAAACCAAGATTTCCAGAAATACGATGAACGTCAACAGACATGTCAGCCAGTATGTGAAAGCGATCTACGATCTCCGAAACGAGGTGGAGGAGCTCAGGAAGCGGTTGGGCGATTCGACCAAAGAGGCGATGGAAAAGATTGTTCGACAGGGTTCCGCCAAAGAGAACTCAATCAAGGATGGAATGAAGAGGCTGAGGGCGGCTTTCGAACAGTCTGGGGAAATGAGACGCGAAAGGGTTAATGATCTCAAGAGCCTTAGGATGGTGGAGGGGCGAACATCGGTGGTGACTGCCTGGATAGCTGCATTTGACCAGGCCTTTGACAGTTATCAAACTGAGAATCCCCCAGCTTGCGTGTTGAAGATGCGTGCTGAGGCACAAAAGGTCGTACTTGATCTGCGCGGAAACCACCAGTATCTCCAGCACAAGCTTGCTGGGCCTAATTGGGAGAAAGTCATCGATTCTGCTCTGCAAACGGGTCTGCGGAGTCTGCAAGCCTGTGGCGGAGTTACAGAAACGGATATCGCTACATTGACCTGCGAGGCCAACCTTCTAAGGATGACTGCTGAAAGAGACATCCTTCATGCGATCGCCGAAGCTGATGCGGACCTCTCATCAATGGTCCATGCCCTTTCGAAGGCTCACTTCGAGACTGTTGGCACGATAACTCGTATCCTCGAGTCAAATGTAACGGAGGAGGAGGCACTGGAGATGGCTAAGAAATCCTTATTTGAGGTTCAGCAAGGTGCATCTGATGCCGTTTCCCACGTTATTAAGCCGAACGGAGAGCTGGTTTCAGGCGAGTCTTGCGATGCGTACAAACCTGCTTCGCCGCGGAAGAAGAAGTTCCCCAGAGTAAGCCTTAGTATGGCTTCCCCGGCAAAGCCATCTCAACTCCCCCAACTCGGGGTTATTCATTCCGCCTCGCCTGTGCGATATTCGCCTCGGCCAATCAAGGTCAAGACCCCGAAAAAGGCCGTCAAGTTTGGTAAGAAGAAGCGTGTGAGATGGCAGGATGAGACTGAGGATTCGTCGTTCACTTTAGAAGAACCGAGAAGAAAGAGATTGGAGGAGCCTTCAATTCTCTACGAGGACTCGTCATCCATCCTGGTGGCACCCCTTGAGAACGAACTATCATTCTCAGCAACAAGTTTCTCCACAGAGGAAGCACCTGGGATCATGCAACCACCCATCAGACCGAGGAACAACCGTTTAGCAGTAGGTTTCTTGTCGAAAAACAGGGAATCTTTGGCGGTGGTTCCACCTGCGGAGATCCCATTACCCTCAGACTCCCCATTAAGGTCATTCGATACCGACCAGGCTATCAACAAAATAAGGACGGACGCTGATGTTTTAAGTGATCTCAGTTCATCAGACGAGGCAAAGCCCTGGAGATCCCACGTTCGTCCATCCAAAAGCGCCATGCGGAAATCAGCCGCGTCGTCCACCATCAGTAGGCCAGCGGGGAAGCGGCGGAGCCCCTCTAGCTCGAGCCAGTTGAGCCCTGATAATGGGTTGTTCAAGATTGGGCACGCACGCAGAATGCCCCGAGGTGATAAGGAGAACGGAAGTATGACAACTGTGCTGAGTCCTAAGAGCAACGGCATCAAGACTGGAGCAAGGAGAATGACTATTAATGGGCCGAGTGGTGGGAGCCTTCGAATCAGCACTAAGAACACGATGCTATTGGGTCAAATCAGGGAAGGAAATGAGAGGGAGAGTATGGCATTTCCTGGAAAGCAGAATTGGCGCTAGAGGTTTGGTTTTTTAACATGCGAGAGTTTCTTTTCCGTGATGTTTGGCGTAATTTGGGTGAATTGCCTGTTTTGTTTTCATTCTTTTCTCTTTCTTCTATACTAGTCGGAAAGTTCATTGGAGTGGGGGTCGTAGTACCATCATTAGGTGAAAGTGATGGCGGAGCTTATCTTAGTACACATTCAAGGAAAGAGTGTAGAGATGGGAGACCGACAATTCCTTGCGGACTTTTATCGTATGAATGCCTCTCCTGGGATATTCTTTTCTTTTCTTTTTTCTTCCATTATCAGTGTGGATTATTCCGTTTTTCCTTTTCCTTGTCTACCTTATCCCGTTCCACTTTATATCGGTTATGCACTTTCTTTTCCTTTCTTTCGTCTTTTTCAAGCAGGTCCAGTCAGCACCATCACGCCGGTGCAGTACTGTACTGTACTGTACTGTACCTGCCGGAGAAGTTATGTGTATGTTTACCTTAGATTCTGGGGGGTGGCGTTGAGTTATTAATGTTTTTAAGAAACCAAGAGAAGGTATTTTCCCTTCCTTCAATTGGGGGGGCTTTGGAAAGCTTGATTCGATTTTAACCTTAGGGCCTATTTAGCCTGCACTAATATCATAAAAATTTTGTATTATATCGCGATATTTTTGAAAGCAGTGTATTTTCTAACACTCAAAGCAAGCTTGCTCCAAAGTAGAAGTATTTCACTCGTAGTCTACTCATTTTTCCATAATGTTTCGCAGCACCTTTACTTTCCCTACTCCTCAACCTGTAGGCCTCGTATCATAGTGCTTTCCCTTTCGCGCAGGATGAGCGGAGGAGGCTCTGCTACTTCACTGTGCTATTATTAACCTTTGTTTTGGAGCCAGCTTGTTTTGATTGTTAGGAAATATGCTGTTCTCAGAAATATCGCCATGTGTTTTTCACAGGCCCTTAGTTTGAGCTGCATTCTTGTTATTAAATTGGAGATTGTTCTGTCGTTGTGAGAGTTAGTATCGTAGAGACATCGTCGTGGTATCGTGACGAGCGGAGGGGGGGGGGCGGTTAGTATGCAGGAATCTGGAGGCTTGCCCCAGTCTTGGCAGGGACGGATAGCCCCACCCCACCTTGTAGTGTTACCTTTCCTCACTTTTTATCTACAGTACTCGTACGGTACACTTCATTTTACCTTCTTCTATCCGAGGAGATTTCTACCCACCCCCACCACCACCACAAGACACGACGGCAAAAAAAAACACAATACTTGACGGTCGAAGAGTGTTTCCAAGATTTCTTCCTTCCTCTCCTAGCTATAATACTAACCTACCACCCACAAACGCCGCCGAACCAAAGGAAAAAAAAAAAATGACAACAATCGAAGTGCCCTCCCTCCCTCCCTCCCTCCCTCCCCCTTCTCACAACTTTTCTCACTCTTACTAACACCAAAAAAAAAAACCCCCAGACCGCCCCAACTCCCAAAACCTACACCCTCCTACTAAAATCCCACCGGACAACAATCCTCCTCTACGCCCAAGCAGCGGACCCCCTCTCGCAACTGAAATCGCAGATCTACACCCACCTCAGCATCAACGCCGCTAACCTGGAAGCCTTCGATTCCGGCCTCAAGATTCCCGGTTCCGCGGACGAGATCGTGCTCGCTCTGCCGGCGGGGGCCGGCGGTGGGGGGTGGGCGGAGGTGGAGGGGCAGGATAAGAGGATATGTACCGTCGCCAGTTTGGGGGTTAGGGACAGTGGGGTGCTGGCTTGGAGGGTTGTCGGGGATGAGGACGAGGGGTTCCTGGTCGAGGCTGCTGGTGGGGAGGAGGAAGAGGTGGTGGAGGATGGGGATGGTGAGGGGGGGAGGGAGAATGGGGAGGAGAATGGGGAGATGGAGGAGGAGGAGGAGGAAGAGGAGTGATCTGATCTCTCTCTCTCTCTCTCTTTTGCTGGTTGGATCATCATGGCTCACTCGAATTGGCATTTACGGCATACTTGCGGTGGTTGTTTAGCTGGGCACCCGTGTAGTTTGTGGGAGAGAAGTAGTATCGTGGGTATGATACTAAACTTTTTATATAGCTTTTAGCTTTAATTAATTCTATCTATCTGGAAGTGTTGATGTACGTTTTTGCATTTCGCTCTCGTGATGACTTTTTTAATAATACCTGGTACCCTACCTATTATCTCTTTAAAAAAAATAATCTTCTATGATATCATCTACGGAATACCGTAGCGAACATACCTATTCCCCTCAAGCAAGAAAGCAAACATCCCAACCAAAAAAAATAAATACAACAAAACAGAAAAACTCATACTTTTATCCCATTCCCCCCACCCCCCCTACCACCCAACCTACCCACCCTAATCATCCTTCTTATTCATATCAAGCACCTCCTGTATCTTAGCCGCCGTCTCCGCATTCCTAAACTCATCCCACTTATACGCCATGAACAAAATGGAACCCGTGATGGCGACAATAACATCAATGATGTGCACAGTCCACCATACATGCTGAATGCCAAGTTTGCAAGTTTGGTATTCGAATTTCCAAGCTTTCACACACATCCACAATTAGTCCGGCAGATAGATAGCTAGTGTTATAGCATGGGGAGGGGGTGGCATACAATCACTTTCACGGTCAAACCAAGCAGACACCAACCCGGCATTCCCGCCAAACTCGCCCATCATGCTTCGCACCGTGACTTCCCGTACGCCCTGCAGTCCGTCTTCGCGGGCACCGCTCTTCGCAGCCTCCGTGGCTGCTTCAGCCCTTGCCGTTTCCCCCTGCCGCCACTCCTCCCAGGAGCTTCGGTTCCAGCCCGTTTCCCCGCCGACCCAGGTGTGGCGAACGTCGCAGCCGACGTGGTCGTGTCCTGTGAGTATCATGCCGGGTTCCTTCTTCGCTTTGTCGTTGTCGTCCTCGTTGTTGTTACCGGCGGGCACGCCGAATATCTGGTCGAGGAGTAGCTCGCTGACACCTTCCGAGAGGTGGTTCTGCTCTTTTATTCCGCCGCCGTGGTGGGCTGGGTAGTGCGTTACCAGTGGCGCGTCGGCGCAGAGGCCTGCGGGCTTGTGCAAAGGGAGGTGGGTGAGGAGGAGGGAGGACTGGCGGAGAGAGGGGGATTTGGACTCTAACGATTGGTTGAGGAGTGCGTATGAGGCGTCTTGGATCGTGGGGTCGAAGATTGGGGAGTCTAGCGGGAGGGAGTTTAGGATTATTAGGCGGAGGGTTGGGGGGGTTTTCGGTGATTCCTCTCCCTGGGCTGTTGCGCTAGTGGTGGTATTGCTAGCACTGGCAGAACCGGGCGTGTTGGGCATAAAGTTAACAATATAATTGCCAACCCCAAACATCTCCTCGAACCGCGTGATCCGATTCCAATCCATATCCCCAGCATATCCGATATCGTGATTCCCCGGAACTATAATCACCTTCTTCCGCCAAACCGCCCTGGCCTCCTCATCCGCGGCGATATCCCCCGCATACCTCTGCACATCCTCACTCGTAACCTTCCCCGCCTCTCCACCAAAGATCCTCCAGAACCTCTCCCCACGGATCTTGAACTCCTCGTCGCCGATCCACTGCGAGCCTAGCAGGTCACCCAATACTACCGTGTGCGTAGGCGCTAGCATCTGTCTGGTGCTGCGGAATACATGGCGGAGGTAGAGATCGTTGCCCCAGAGGTCCAGCACCTTGCCCAGTCCGCGGATGGTGAGGCCGATATCGGTAGGGTGCACGTAGTCCCATAGGGAGGATATCTCTGTTGTCGGTGCTGTTGCTTCAGTCGACTGGGTAGTTCTGTACTTTTGCAGTGTCGAGTCGCCCTCCAGTTGTGGGTCTGCCAACGCTAGCAGGCGGAAGGGTGCTGCACCCCCGTCCGGTTGTGGCGTGAAGGCGCAGAAGTGGAAGACGGGGTAGAAGTATAGGTACAGATTTAGGAGGACGGCTAGTGGGAGGAGTAGGTCTAGGTGGATTACTATTAGGAGGTTTTTTATCGTCATTTTTGTGGGAGGCACCGGGCTCCGGGCATGTAGATGGAAAGGGGGGAAGAGAGAGAGAGAAAGAGAGGGAAAACGGAGGTTTAGGGATGGGGCAGGACGGGGCGAGTGGTCCAAGAACAAGGAGAAGGTCTTTTCGGATCAGTGCATTTGAGAGTGTAGACGCTATGGTCTATTGTGTGGTGCAGTCTTACTAAACTAATTTACCTCCTCCCCATCGCCACTGTTGCTTCCCCCAGTTAACTGCCAACTTGAGTAGGACCCCCCGTCTAGCCGCTGTTGCAAGGTGTTTTGTCTTGACCTGCATGCAGCTTGTCAGGGTTCTGATCACGTGGCACAAGTGAGGTGTGTGGGCTAAAAATCAATCAACTCGCTTAACAGTATTTTGACATCTGTACGTGAATCCTGCTGCCAGTGCTAGTACAGCATTCCCTCTGTTAAATCCGTGGTATGATTTACCGGTACCTGTGTTGGGCTATGTACTAGTACTCGAGTACACTTGCTGCGAGCGGAATTTTAAAAAAGGGTGAAGGAATTCGCTAATTCGGCAGAGCGCCGCTACGGTACCGCACACTACTAGTAGAAAGCTGCGTTCACACCGATGAGCTGAATTCAGGCCGAAGCGGAACTACGGGGTCCCGAGGCACGCCTCGGACAACGGACGAAAGGGAGTCCTGTAGACTACGTATACCGGCAAGTTAAGTTGATGGGCGATATGGTATGTAATCGAACTTGAGATTTAACTAGGGAGCTATCTAAGCATGGCGCGTGTTAAAGATGAGTTATCGGCCGGGAAGCGGATGCCCTGAAGATGATCTCGTCGTGCGGCGCGGAAAGTGGTTTGCGTTCATTCCCGCTTCCCTCCAACAAGAAATTCCGGGACCAATCAACATACGGCCAGCGGCAGACCAGAGTTCAATCCTCAACCGGTACCTCACCATCAGAACCAATTTCATGGGGACAAAGATCCGTTTATTTCCCAAGCGTCACAACCCGTGCCTTAATCGCATAAAAAGCCTAGTAGACTCCGGGAGAAACCAGTTTTGGAGAAATAAGAAAAAGAAAAAAGTAAGAGAGATAAGGGAATAGGAAACCCAGAGGAACCGAAAAACCTTTTATTTTTGCTTTAGAAATCCCAATTGTTTTTTTTGTTTTTGTTTACATGACAACACCAGAATTTGAAGCAATACGCTAGGGGGAACAGAATTAGTATATGGTACGAAGGAGGAAAGTGTGGGTAACTCACGGGCCACAAGTCCGCCGCCTCTTTACCGACAGGGCCAGTAATAGCAGATCCCTTCATTTCGCCCTTAGGATTGACGATCTAATCCCCCACCGTCATTAATTCTTTTCTTCCCTCAACATCGGTTGCCCTGAGGGATGTACATACCACCCCAGCATTATCCTCAAAATATAGGTAAACCCCATCAGCCCTCCTCCATGGCTTGCTCTGGCGCACGACAACTGCTGGCATAACCTTCTTGCGCAACTCGGGCTTTCCCTTCTTCACAGTGGCCATAACCATGTCGCCAACGCCGGCGGCCGGGAGACGATTAAGACGAGCACCGATTCCCTTGACGGAGATGATGTACAAGTTTCGGGCACCGCTATTGTCGCAGCAGTTCATCACTGCGCCGACGGGGAGACCGAGGGTCATCTTGAGCTTGTTACCGGCGGCACCTCCACGGCTTTAATCATTTCATTAGCTTTCTGGGGAAACTGTAGATTGTGGAAGTAGGTGGTGATTTACCCTCTTTTTGCCATTTTGACTTGCTGCTTGGTGGGTTAGTTGTGGGAGATTGGGATTGATGGAGGGGGGTGAAGTTGGTGAGCTTTTGAGGCAGCGTCGTGGGGATCCGTGGGTGCTGCTGGTGGAAAGTTTGTTTTTGCCTGGGTTGGGATGTGGTTGTGTGTGTGTGGTTGTGTGTGCGTTTGAGGGTTTTGCGGGGTCGCTTGTTGATTAGGGCTTCTGTTAGAAACTGCTAGTCACAGCTGATCTGATTAGATAACAGAGATCTTAGGCGAAGGTCGTGAACCATGAAAAATTGTGATTTGGCAAACATTGTATGAGGCTAGGAGGTTTGGGAGATACGGTAATGTATAATGTAGATAGATTGGTTAAAGCTGCTGTATTGGCGATGGCCTTCCTGGGGTGCGACCCACAAGATAATAGGACTTCATCTTCCGTGGGTCTGATCAATAGTCTAAGCTGTGGTGTTATGCGCTATTGAGGTCACAACTACTCGTAGACTAAATCTCTCGCATCACCAAATTCGGTTACTCCGTATATATCGTGATATCCTCGGCCCTTACCAATCCACATGCAGCCCCCGCAGTAGCCCATCCTCCACAATTATCATTGGGGTTCCAACAGACAGAGGCAATAGCGGATTGCTCCGGATAAACCTATCAATTACACAATCAGCCAGTCAATTCCACTCCCCTCCTCCCGGGAGATAACCTACCGTCGAGTGAACCATAGCACTGAGCGGCTCCTTCATCTCGAGCTTAAATCCCTCATTAATCCTAAACATCCCCGTACTCTGCGCAAACTCTAGCTGGAACCAAGTCTGCTGGTAATTCTTGATCTTCGCATGAAACATTCTCCGTGCCGGGTTCGAAAAGATAGCCTCCCCCTCGGTGCCCCCACTCAGCACAAACGAGTGCATTCTGGAGGAAGCGACGGAGCTGCCGACACCTCCATGTCGGGCGAGCATGGTTGAAGAGTAGAAGCGGCGGAGCGGATAGTACTTTATCCATGCTCCTTCTTCGCTGGAGACGGCAGCTTGGAGAGCGTCGACCCAGGTGATTGACTGAGGGGCAATACGGGAGCGGTTGTTGACGATTGTGTCCGCAAAAGGGTCCAGGAGGGAGGTTAGGCGGCAGTAGCCGTCCATTGAGGCGGTTAGAATGTGGTGTGGGAAGGAGGGGTAGCAGGTTGCCAGCTGAGTTATGTAACTTTGGTGGAGGGGGAAGAGTTGGGTGGGTATGAACTCTATTGTAAGGCTCGTTAACTTATCGTCCCTCGGGTATAAGAACGGGCTTGTTGTTACCCCCGTCGAATTTATAGCGTAGATCCCATACTGCAATTTCCCCAGTTGAGGTACCAGCCACGATCTCGTGGTCTGATATCCAGGCTAGAGAAGAGCACATGGAGTCTTTTATCGAGAGTTCAAACGCTGGTTCTACTATCTTCACTTTTGAATAACTCATAGTCATTAGTAATCACTCGCGAAATTGGATCGGGGGGGGGAGGAAATAACCCACAGAAGATGCAATCGCCATCAGTATCATCATCTGGTAGAAAAATCCTCATTATTCTCAATTTCCCATCCCGGAATACAGCCCCGAGTAAGCCTAGCTCCTTTTCATTTTTTGGTGTTTTCTTTATTGGGCACCACGAGAGGTGCTGTGCATAGCCCCATTCGTGGCATAAAGCCAATGCTATGGATGGAGGATCACTGGGCTTTACATCCTCGGAAGTGGGGAAGCGCCAAATCTGTATGCATGAAGGTGAAGGCTCAGGGACATATATAGACTTTGTAATCGGTCTCGGTTCTGGGGACTTTGATCTATCGGGACCGGATTTTTTGGTAGATATCGCGAGATACTGAACACCTTATAAAAACATTAGCCGCCATGAATTGGCCTAAAAAAACTCTTCTCTATACCTTTTGGCCTATTGGGCACCCATTCCATACTTATGACGTGTCCTCCAGCGTTTAATATGTATCCATTTTTATGTTCTCCAGATTCCTTCAGGTTAAATATCCCAAACCTTTGGAACGTCAAAATCTTTTGCTCAGCTCCGGGACCAATAATACACTTGATTGGCTCCTCGCCTTTAGATGGCATATACATCTCTGCAGTGGCCCCTGTCCCATCTACTGGGGTTGCATCACAATACTCCATCCTCTCAACCCTCTGCATCCCATCACCTAAATCAACCAATTCATCCTGCCCTTCCTGCCAGAAAGGATTTGGCTCAAAGCTACCCTCTTCCGGCACCGCCGGGACCCCCAAAGAGCGGTCTCGAACACCGGTGGCGATTACCAGCGCATGGGTATTCATCCCATACGTAGTGAACAGCCTCTCTCGCTTGCCGGTTGCCTGGTGGATCCGCGGACGATAGGTAAGTTTGACACTGGGATTCGGCAGTTTAAGAGTAAAAGATTCTCCCTCCTCTGCGTCGGAATTGGTCGTGTCCTCACTAGCGGCTCTCCTCCGGCGCTTTCTCGAAGTCATAGGAGCACGGAATTCGTGTCGGCGGTGAACTCGGGCGCTTGTAGAGCTTAATGCGGCGACGTCCCTGCGGCCAGAGGATTCTTTAGATATCCTTCCTCGCCCTCTTCTTCTTTGCGAATTCCCTCGTGCCCGTGGAGTCTCCCCTTCAGAGCCATAAACGTCATCGTCATCCTCCTCCTCATCCTCCTCCTCGTCTTCGTCTTCAAAGCTGTCAGGGTTGGCGTCGGATGCGGATTCACCTTGTCCGGGAATCTTTGGTGGGCCCTGCCGGCTGGAGGATCCAGGCTTTTCTAAGACTTGGTATTCATTGTTTTCGCCCTCTTCGTGGTGATTGTTTGTCGGGCGGGGCTCGGCATCGCTGTCTAGGTCTTGGTATGGATCTACGGAGTATCGGACTGGTTTGGCTGCCCGTGACCGTCGTGTTGTGGGCATTGTTCGGGGTATTTTTTTTATGGGTAATGAAGTTATAAGCCGTTGTTGGAAGTTGTCCCGGGAGGGTGCAGGATCCTGGAATCCTAAGTGGAACGTTCGAGGTGGGGGCGGGACTCAAGATATCTCTGGAGTCAAATCTATTATAGAGCGCGGATGTTCCCGTGATTTCATCAAAGTTCAACCTAACCCTGGCGACCGTGTTTCCAACTTACCGGTAGGGCATTGTGGTCACGTGGTTTAACCACCTGTCGAGGAGTTACCCGGATACACGGCTTCCTTGGCATGCGACGTCTTGGAACATGACTGGTGGCCAACACCTGTTAGTGCAATGGGTGAGACAACTTCAAACTGGATCCTTGGGGTGCAATGCTCGGAAGACTTGGGCGGCGGGTTTCGCTGTGGCTTAGTCGATTCCTGACTTCTGGGCTATCGAGACGTGGCTGGATACCAGTGTCTTGGGAAATGTGTCATTTTTCATTTGCCAATAGTTCTCGTCAGCTAGGGATGTATGAAGTGACACAGGCCTTCTGGACCCGACTACCGTATCACATAATTTGCCAAGATTTATTTTTATCTAGAGTTTTGGTTGCGGGTTGGAAACTGCTTCGAACTGTTGGGTGAGGATCCTGGTTGGTGATGGCAACGGTTGATATTTCATGATCACGCTTTTTTTGCACAATTGGTGGCATTGGTGCACTTCCCACCTGGCGCATGATTGGCGTTGCTTCTATTTGTGGGCACAAGGCGTCCGCGTCAGCTCTTTGAAACAAGCAAAGAATAGCTTGGATCTAGATCGGGGTCGTGGAAACCCCGCATGGTCGCGGTGTCGCTCTCGGGTCCATCTTAGTGGGGTCAGGCCTTTCGTCGACCTTTAGCCCTCAGATGTTCCTCCTGATTTGCACTACCGGTGCCGTATGTGCTTTTGGTTTAAATTGTTCCCCCCAGCCCCTCCACCCCCCACTTTGAGTATGATAAATAAACCCTTAACTCCCCTTCCTTCCTTCGTCGATCCCTATCCTCACCTGGAGAGCTCTATACCGGTATCGTTTTGCATCTTGTACCTGCGATGTTGAACCCTTGCGAACTGCTCCTTGCGGCCTGTTTGCTTCCTGCTGTACTTGGTCAGATCGCGGTGACGTCAGTGACTTCCTTAGAGCACCCAGCATTTTTACTGACTTTTCGACAAGGGAGATTACCAGCCCTTCGCCCACTGCGGGGATTGTGTTGAGTAGCGCTACCGGTACTTTGACTTCAAGTCGGGCTGTGGCTGTGACGAGTGCTCGGCAACCTGCAGAGACTCAGCCCTGCAATTTGCACGTCGAGTTTTGCACTCGGCGGTATAGTGATATCACATATGTTGGAGCTCATAACTCACCATTTGTGGGGGAAAATAATATTGCGGCAAATCAGAATTTGGATGTGAAGACTCAGTTGAATGATGGCATACGCATGCGTATGTACGTTCCTCTCTTTTCTCTCCTCTAGGTTTGCTCTGACAGGAAATAGTCCAAGGGCAAGCGCATAGAGTGAACCAAACTATACATTACTGCCATACCAGGTTGGTCGCTAAAGATAGTCTCCGTCTAGGCGCTTCGACTGACTTATCAATCCGTGCAATAGCTGCGATCTGCTCGATGCTGGGCCGATTGAAAACTATTTGAGGACGGTCGCGGAATGGCTGCGTGGTAACCCTTTCGAAGTTGTCACTATTCTAATTGGGAATGGTGATTCCCTTAGTGTCGAAAGTTACAAGGAACCTTTTGAGAAATCTGGTTTGGCGGAGCTTGCATATGTTCCGCAAGAACGGAGCATTAAAATAGACAAATGGCCAACACTCTCGGAGATGATCCAGATGGGTGTGTACGATGTTTCTGGGTAGCTCGAGCAGACTGAGTACTGACATTTAATAGGCAAGCGGGCTGTGGTTTTCATGGACTATAAAGCCGATGAGGGCACTATACCCTATATTCTGGATGAGTTCAAATACATGTGGGAAACACCGTTCTCACCAACGGACAGAAACTTCCCCTGCACAATTGACCGCCCTCCGGATCAACCCAAGAACGATACGCAAGGAAAGTTATACATGGTGAATCATAATCTGAATACCGAGCTTTCAATTTTGGGAAAAAAGATTTTAGTCCCCAACACTGATGCTCTTAATCAAACCAACGGCGTTTCAGGGTTTGGATCATTAGGCCTCAATGCGAACAATTGCAGAGGTTTACTCCTCTCTATTTCTGGGTGAATGGCACAACTAACAAAGACGGCAGCTGATTGGGACCGATACCCAAATTTCCTTCTTGTAGACTTCTACGACTTCCCCGAAGGCTCCGTCTTCGAAGTCGCTGCTAGAGCAAATAATGTTACATACAATCGCCGATGCTGCGGAAAGAGAAAGTCCACTGCACCACTGCTGGTGAAGGCCACAGACTCGCTTTTGCTCCTTCCAGCTCTCGCCATACTTCTTTCTATCGTTCTTTAGTCTGGTAGATCGCAGGAACTAAACTATGGGTTGTTTCTATTCGGGCTTGTATCAAGGTTTCTTTCCGCATGAGGGGAGCCTATTGGGGGCATTTCTCATCTGGGGAACGGGGTGGGCTTTTATTGTTATGAGTTTCTAGTATCATAGGCTGGGTGGCGCATGAATTTTGGCTATGCACTTCTTTTTGTGATTTAGGGTCGGGGAAGAAAGCACGTTGGCAAACAAAAAGGACAACGAAGGTGCATTCATTGAATGGCTCTACAGCCCGATTCGGAGGGATTTTGTAGTGGGAGCCATGGGTTTAATCACGGTTGAATAATAATCAATAGACTATGAGAAAAGTTTCTATCGGAGCTTGGTAAATCTCTCCTCCTTTAAAGCGGGTTTGGCTGTCCTTCGGGTAAGCAGAAATTTCCGCACCCGGTAGTGGAGTCTCAGTAGAGGGTGAAATACATTAATCTCGTGCAATACTAGAGTAGGTCTGCCTACCTACTGTACTGTACCTGTAGTGTAGTACTTGTACCTAAATTTACCTTGATACCATACCACACCATCATCGTAAAAATCACTCCCGAAAGGCTTCCTTTCCCTGTTAGGTTAAGCCGAAAAGTGATGACCTAAATTGGATCTCGGTTCCGTTGAAGATACGATACATGGAATATTGTATATCAGGTCAGGAAGTCTGAGCCTCCTATTTTTTCTTTTTCTTTTCTTTTTCTCTTCTTTCCCTTCTCGGAGTGAGGCGGGGTGCGGGGGCGCAGTTACCCCAAACAATACCATCTCCTTCCAACTCCCTCGTACACCAGGTATCATATATCCGGATGCGAATGTTGAAGAGTGATTATGTCTATGAAGCGCTAATATATCGGTAGCACTTTCCTTTTAATCTGAATCTTTTTTTGTTACTGTTATCGCTATTACAAAGCGTTACCAGGAAAGAAGATTGCTTACTGTAGAGCGCGTTACCGTATTGGTACTGTTCCAGTTCTCTTGATTCCTCTTTGCCCAGTTACTCCGAATCGGACGGTATCATGGCTGTAATTCACAAGTACGGATGTGTCTGTCCCCCTGTGCTGGTAACGGAGTGGTAGAAAGCTTTATGCAATCAAGCCGGAGGACAAAAAATGCCACCGTTGCGCGTTTTTTATTTTGACTTTTTTCCGTCCAAAAGTGGCAGTAATGTACTAGTAACTTACAGTACTAGTACCCGACGAGAACGCTGGGGCTCCCTGCTGAAAAAAAACAACTGGTTTTCGGACTGAGGGAGATGATTCCCGGAGGAGATATCACCAGCATATTCGAAACTGGAAAAATGCCATTGGTAGGCGGGGGCAGGGGGGGGGGTCCCGCAACTTATGATATTGTGAAGAAGATGGCCTCTTCCAAAAAGCGCACTTTAGTAGCGGTGACAATGATATCCTGTCTAAAGATAGCTTACAACATGGTACTTGTGACTTGGTGGCGAGAGGTGAGACAGATACGGTAGTGTCCGAAAGTGTATGATAGGACTTACTTATGGAGTCAAATAATAGTAACAAGTAATGGAATCTAAACGGGAAATATATTGGTATGTGGTCGCTAGTAAATTACTAATTGAATAGTAGGGTGCTGTACAAGTACTAGTAGTTGAAATACCGGTAGTAGTGCCGGGGGATACCCTAATGGGTATTATAGTAACAAAGTATAGTACAAGTACCGTACTGTACTGTACAAGCGAAATTTAACCAACTACAATAGGCAAGCCTAGTCATATGATACAATGAAGTTATACCAAAGGTGGATATGCACTAGTACTAGGTGAGGCACTATGTAGGCGAGAATTAACATCAAGCTATTTACAGTAGTGGGGGGGAAAAAAAAATGAGGTTCCGTTACATTTATACCACAATTCTGGATCGGGTAAAGGGAAAGACAGGGCGGGGAGAAATCGTGCTTAGCACGTCCGCTTTGATGAACAGATCTCCCAATCAGAGAAGACCCTTGGAGCCTGGTGAATGGACAGTGTCGCGCCCGCGTGGTTGAAGTAGCGCCGCTGGATCTCACAGTATCATGCCTACCCTGTTCCTTCAATCAAGAGGTTATTGGCTAGCTAGCTATCCTGTTTGCCAAAGACTCGTTGCTGTATGATAGGAGAGACGGCTTCCACTCCACCCCACAGAATACCTCCGGACCCGTCCCGAGCTTCTTGGGTAAGACTCACTCGGGAACATGCTTAAGTTATACCTGAATCCCTAGCAGGCTAGAGCTCTTTCGGCTAGTTCTTCTCCTGACCTCCGAGGCACACCCTTTCTCGAATATTCTCTATACTGGGGAGTCTACGGGAAAAGAGAGACATTTTAGATTGTACAGCATTGGTTGTTCAGAGGCTTTTTGAGGATTGCAAGTACAGTAGTCCTATATCTACGAAAATCCTCCTGAACGCGCAGAAATATTTTCTATCGCGATGACAATCTCGATAAACTTTCCATGATTAGCGGTCCTACACTACGTATCCTTTTTTCAGGATTGTTGAGATTGTAGCTGGTTTGATTGGAGGTGTGAAAAAGTTGTGATATGAGCCAAGAAGACTGAGTAACACTCCTCTCATCTGGGCTGCATGAAGTGGGACGCGAGGAAGTGGTATTGTAGAAACACTACTTAGACGGGACGACGTCAACCCCGATAAACCAGATAAGATGGGCAAAATACTGCTCAATTTCGCTGCAAGGAATGGGCAGCAGGAGGGAGTGGTGAGGACACTGTTCGGACGGGACGACATCAACCCTGACAAACTAGATAATATCCTGGCTGAAACACCACTCTTAGTTGTGCTGCTCGCTGTACATACTGTACGCAAGAGGGAGTTATGAAAATACCGCTCAGACGGCAAGAAGTCAACTCGACAAACCTGATGAGGACAGCCGAACTCCGCCCTTTTATGCGACGTGTAATACAGGGGCTACCGTAATCGCCTTGTTTACAAGATTATCCTATTCTTGCGGTACGAGTCAGCGGTATGGCAATTTCTTCTACACTGTGAATGGAATAAACGTATCGCTTATAGAGCTGGAAGTGATGGCTCTACTCGCAATATGGTACTGTAATGTATTTGTATCATACGTGATTGTGAAAGCTTGGTGTTATATTCTGTTAGGTCGCGGGGTGTAGTGAAGGCAATTTTATCGTATCATAGTAAATTCCTTCTGCGAGTCACTCTTAGTATCCCTTGGGAACTCGAGCACCCGTGAAAGAAAAAGGAGTATGTAGTTAGTAGAGAGATTGAGGAGGTTGGGAAAGTATTCGAGATCCCACATCTTATTTAACTTACCGGCAGCACGGGTAACATCGGTGCAATAATGCTGACTTCGTTCTCTCCCTTCAGCAACGTTATGATACTTTTGCCAAAGGAAGCCAAGTTCTCACTAGATTTTATGATAAAGGCGGCTTGTGACGATGAATTTCAAGACTGCATCGGAAGTTTGAGGTCGTGTGGGGTGGAGGTTGGTAATAGAAGAGGGGGTCTAACTCAGCCTCGCATACTCGAGTACTGTACAAACCTCAGCCTTGTAACACAAGGTAAAGGGCCGCAGCCTCTCTAATGTTTTCAAGCCTTTGAACCAATACCACCACTGTTATGATACGGCTCTGGTGCTAAGAATAAGTTGCCAAATTGAAATCTACTACCATAACACAGTAATAGCTCCTCAAAAGGTATTCATTAATCTGCTACGCTAACCTTAAGACACACGGCCCTCTGCCCATCGCTGGAACCTCGTCCTAAAATATTGACTCGAAAATGGGGACTTGAGGGCCTGATGCGCATTCATTGGCTCGGCTGGCTTTAGCTCCATCACCACTTCCCTCCAAAAGATGAGCGGCCGGGTTTTGAAGCGAGGCACGCAAACACACAAGTTGATCGGTAGAACCAATCACCTGGAGGTGGAACCTATTGAGTACCTTTGCCTTGACGTTTTAACTTCAATGTCTATGAGTTAATAAACCAGTCTATGCAATTTATAGTTTTCAACCTATTCTCCAAATTCGGTTCGCTCATGTCCAAGCCCTGCCCCATCGCATGATTGGCCCATATATTCCACATACAGCGGTAGTATCATAGTAGCCATAGATTATTGAGCCTGTGGCTATGGTAGGGCGTGGTGGTGTTGGTGGTGTCGCGGGGGGGGGTGGCAAAGGCTTCCGATAGGCTGTTCCGAGCCGGGGTTACAGCAAGTACTCCGATTTTACCTCCCCCAGGTAATCCTTGATCGAATTCAATTCACAACAGAATTTGGGAAGAATAGGACTGGGTGGCCCTTTTCCTTAGTCCCAGTCTTCCTGTCACTATCCCCGCTCTCCTATCCCTTCCACTTGGTTCCGCGCAAGTTTTGACGTTCCTTCCGGACAGGCCGGTGTCATGTCGGCTGGTGGATAGAGTACAAAGGATTTGAGTAAGATGGTTGCTCATCCAGTCTGTCCATGACACCCATAAATCCCCACTTGTCCTGTTATGTTTTCTCTAGTCGGGTGTGATATTTCGATGGCATCTTGGAGTATCACTCGATATCGAATAACCACTTCGCGTGGCTTATTGACGGGCGGGGCACCATATTTTTATCATATCATAGAAGTATAAGTATCATATCATAGATGATAATATTGAACAGCGAAGCAAAGCAGCCGCCACCCGTCAGATTTGAAATGACTGCTATCCTCCGCCGGGCAAAGGAAGCATGAATTCTGCTGCTTGAACACCCCTTTGCTTTACATCCCCAAATATTCACCACTTTACACGGCAATACTGCCCACTATGTTACCACCTGGGTAGGAAGGTTTGGCTGCATCAGCTCTATTTACAGCCTATGGCAAATTCAACCTCAAATCGCGGTATCACTGTCGTGGGTCACCGGAAGTCCATTTCGTGGTGGAGAAACTGTTCTCTCCATCTCGGTCTGGCCGCTGCAAGTTCTAAACTAAGAGTAAATTGATCTAGGGACGTAATTTCGTATGTGTATATGCACACAGGGTTTACTAACATTGTGTGGGGGGGAGGCAGGAGCTTGTGGAGGGCCAACTTCGAAACGTCCATGGCCACTGGACTGCTCGGGGGAGGAAGGGCTGCCGAAGAGAAAGAGGTTAGAAAGCGGTAGAACAAAATACTGTATACAAACATCAGTGTATGATGGCAAATGATGGGAACAAGGATCACGAAATTTTGGAACTTTGGATTCATGAAATTGGTGTCTTGTTTTATTATTTCGCATGGCATGTAAGCTATAATATTATCTACCTGTGGAATGGTGGCGTTGCCCATACTGGATTGTATACAGGCTTCAGGTCCACCGATCGCTTGCTCGTGTATGGGCCCGGTGATGTCTTCGAAATTCTGGGCATGGTTCATGAAAGTGTTCCTTGGCCATTCCTTATGCTGTATTGTCGATTATATATTATGGTCTATCGCGGGCATTAATGGATGCACTACTCGGTCAAGAGAATATCAGGTTGGTAAAGTCGCCATCCACTCCTTTGAGCCCAGCACCTGGTCCCCTGTTCACGGAAAAATCCCAATAATCTCCTATCTAGCCTTCTAAATAGGATTTACAGTAGGAAACCCCGAGAAATTCCAGACATTGAAACATATTACAATACTCTTATAATCCCCAGTCGTTTGGCGGTAGCGTTCTCATATTAGTCATGCACCTCCCAAAATGATTGGGTATTAAGTGTCTCACAGGAAGCCTCATCTCCCCGCTTTCTTCAGCCGTTCTCATAGCATTTTGTAAACTCCCCCGATACTCCTACAAATCGTTTTGCTATTTCTATATTCAGCCTACATTCTTGATAGAATATCATGGCTCACACTACAAATGTCAATATCGGCAACCGCAATGCCAACTGCGGCAACATGATAGGATGTTTCAACGTCTATAAGTCCGACGAGGACGCACAGATCATGCGTTGGTTCTCACCACTGGAGCCAAACAATAGACATCAAAGCGTGCGCAGCGAGCGGTTTGACGGTGTGGGGGATTGGCTATTGGAAACTAGAGAATTTCGGGAGTGGAAGGGCGGTGAGGGTGGAGCCGATAAGGCTATCCTGTTTTGCAGCGGGAATCCGGGAGTGGGCAAGACGCATCTGAGGTAAGTGGTGGGAATCTTTAAAATAAAGCGATAGTTGCTGACTGTCGAAAATACTAGCTCACTGGTGATCGACAGCCTGTGCGATCAGGCGGGGGAGGAGGACACCATCGTTACCGGCTTGTACTGCGACTTCCTTGCTCAGCAAGAGCAGACAACGGCCAACATGATTGGAGCTATCCTCAAGCAGCTGGTGGGCAGAGGGGACATCCCGGATTCTTTGCGGGATGCGTTTCATAAAGCGAAAAAGGAGTTTGGTGGCAGAGGGCTGAGACTTCCGGATCTGATAGGAATGCTGAGGATTACCATTGCTTCGCTGCCGCGGGTCTTCATCTGTATTGATGCACTCGACGAATGCTTACCGAAGCATCTTCTGGAACTTCTCAAGTCACTGAGAGATATTATTCGGGAGTGCCCTAGTACGCGAATATTCCTCGCCGGGAGACCGCATGTCAGAGAAGACATTGAGAGATCTTTCAGCAAGGTGGTTGTGATGCCCATCAGCCCTACCACAGATGACATTACGAGTTACGTGGAGATGAGGTTGGATGGGGACACGGATCCAGACGCGATGAACGATGATTTACGGGCGAATATTATTGGAGTTATTTTGGAAAAGATATCTGATATGTAGGAGCATCTACCATTCTCGCTTCATGACTGATCGATACTCACTCGCGATTGTTTGTAGATTTCTCCTTGTTTCGCTAAACATCGACGCTGTTCTGGGAGAGGTGACAATTCGTGCGAGAAGGAAGAAACTTGAAGAGATGGCCAAGGGCAACAGACTGAGCGATGCTTACACGGCAACTCTAACCCGACTCAAGACACAGAAGGGGAATAAAGCGATACTCGGACTGAAGGTCCTGATGTGGGTGTTGTATTCGGAACGGCCGTTACGGGCCGCCGAGCTCCGCCATGCCTTGGGAGTGGAGGTGGGATCTCCGAATCTTGATGTCGAAAATGTTCCTGCATTACGGACGCTCATAGCATCTTGTCTGGGTCTTGTCACGGTCGAGGCGTCCTCGTCAACAATCCGGCTAGTGCATTATACTCTGCAAGAGCATCTATCAAACGATCCAACACTATTCCATAGACCCCACCCAACAATTGCCGAGGTTTGCTTGACATACCTCAATTTTGAATGTGTCCGGGATCTCTCGCCAACACTTCGCTCAGCTCCCGGAACAATGCCACTTCTGGAATACGCTTCTTATTGCTGGGGGGAGCACACGAGAAGGGGCATGACGGAAAATGTGAAAGTGCTTGCACTGAGACTTCTAGATAGATTTGAGGAGCATATATCTGCTCAACTAATATTATTGCATTATAATCGGGATAGAGGTTCAGGGCTTTATTTTTTGGGGGCGAGAGGACCTATCGGATTCACAGGGTTCCACGGAGTAGCGGCTTTGGGAATTGTGGAGGCAGTTTCTGCTGTATTGAAGATGAAGGAATGGAATGTTAATGCAAGTGATAGCACGGGGAATACGGCTCTCACGTGGGCAGCGACGAGAGGGCATTCGGAGGTGGCAAAGGTGCTGTTGGATCGAGAGGATGTCAATCCCGATCATGCGCACACCCTCTATAGCCGGACGCCACTCTCGTGGGCCACGGAGAACGGGCATTCGGGGGTAGTGAAGATGCTTTTGGAACGAGCGGATGTCCATCCCGATCATGCGGATACCAAATATGGCTAAACGCCACTCTCGTGGGCCGCTCAGAACGGGCATTCGGGGGTAGTAAAGATGCTTCTGGAACGAGCAGATGTCAATCCCGATCATGTGGAGACCGAATATGGCCGGACGCCACTCTCATGGGCCGCTGTTTGCGGGTATGAGGGGGTAGTGAAGATGCTTTTTGAATGAGCGGATGTCAATCCCGATCATGCGGATACCGAATGTGGCCGGACGCCACTCTCGTTGGCCGCTGGGAACGGGCGTGAGGGGATAGTGAAGATGCTTTTTGAACGAGCGGATGTCAATCCCGATCATGCGGACACCAAATCTGGCTGGACGCCACTCTCGTGGGCTGCTGTTTATAAGCATGAGGGTGTAGTAAAGATGATTTTGGAACGAGCGGATGTCAATCCCAATCATGCGGACACCAAATATGGCCGAACGCCACTCTCGTGGGCCGCTAGGAACGGGGATGAGGGGGTAGTAAAGATGCTTTTGGAACTAGCAGATGTTAATCCAGAACATGCGGACACCAAATATGGCCGGAGGCCACTGCCATGGGCCGCTGTTTACGGGCGTGGGGGGGTAGTAAAGATGCTTTTGGAACGGAAAGATGTCCGCACCGCTATGCCAGATAGCACCAACCAAATGTTGATGCTGGAAGGTGTGAAAAGTTAGACCATATATGAGTATTATGGTTTGACTGAGATGTCGTGAGTGTTTGGTGGAAAATGTGAGGACGTTGATAGAACACTGCTAGGAGTGTGGGTATTTGCGATGCATTTCTTTCATGTTGGTGGATTTCAGAGAAAGCTTTTTTCCTTGTTTCTATTTGGAGTTTGGAGGAAAAGGATGGCAGTTTGTAGCAGATGAGAGGAGGTTTCGTGGGTATATCTATTCCTGTTCTTTCCGCTTCTTTTGGTATCAGAATGATAAGATAAAAATCTCCCAACAAGTGGTGATTTTCTCTCTCCCTACCTTACTCACCTCCATAGGATCATTCAACAGAGTCCATATTCCCCCGCTGGGCATGTAGACCGGTGCGGTACGTCGGTTATTCAGAGGTAATGATCTTAACACCTAGATCATAGACACCAATAGTCAACATGTGCTCCTATCGACACACCCCGATAAGGGGGAGCCGGTACGGGACCTCGAAGACTCTCTTTCTAATCAGCTAATAGCGACCTCCCCTCCACCTGGAAGTCCAGGATGACTCGGCCCCCTCCCATACGGCCCCTAACCTCCTGGTACCTTCTCAAGAGGGTGGACACCCACCTAAATACACTCGCTCAATTCTCCCACTTACGATTGACTCGTAGACCTGTATTCCGCCTCCATTGTTTGCCTTTTAGCTTTTCTCGTTTACATCCCTTCTTCTTTGTTACCTGAGATCTCTCCTCTTCATAAATGATGGCCAAGCCATATCATCTCCTTTCTTTTCCCTTCCTATTATTTGCTGATATTTGTTTTATCCTTTCTGAGTGGTGGTGTATAGTAGTACGGCCCATCATAGGCAGTAGTTAGGTGGATAGACTAAGCTTTAAGACGCTCGTCTTATATATTCGCGAGCAGTTAATCCCCTCCCACTAGTTTCTCTCAATCCTAGCAGGTGGTCGCCCACCATTTCCTTGGCAGCCCCTCTGTCGTGATGTGACACTAATGCTGGTTCCACAATATCCCATCACCGGAGGTGCCCATATCTGAAATAATGCCCTCAACTTAGCGTTTTTGAATATTCCCGCTTCTAATACCTGCTATTGGCCATGTTTGTATTAGCGATGCGCGAGGGCGGGCCTTGTACCGTATGGTCTATTTCCCAGCAAGTACAATAGCAACTCCGAATATCCCCCGTTTACAAGACTATCAGAGTAAGACATAGATTACTCTATAACCCCGCACGATCTTATGAGTTACAATTGGGTGACAAAAGTCATCGTTGATGGTCACTTTTACACCAAAAATGCTCTTTTTCACAGTGCCAAGTATATGGTGTGGTGTTGCCTGGGCTGTAGTGATGTGGGATTGGTGGTTTTTGGGACAAGTGTCTTTTTGTGTGGGGGCGCATGCAAATTCTCTGCGGTTATAAGTCTGGTTTTGGAATGAGTTGCGCCAAGTGCCCAGTGCTGCCCATAGAACAAACAACTTTGTTATAGAAACGCAAATTTCAGAGCCCTTAGGTCTCCTGCTATATATTGGTATATTTTTTTTCAATTGATTAAGAAATGCGGAATGTAATGCATGATTTCCACAATCCCAAATTTCGACAACTTTAGCTTGTTTTGTGCTGTACTTGGACCCACCAATGATGACTTTTGTCCAAGAACTATCCCTTGAGGGTCTGAAACAGTAAAATTCGTAGCCCAGCACACTCGCTCGAGATCAGGTGGTAACTACTCGCGCGGCCGAGTTGAAGCCGGGCACCTTGTGTCGGAAGAAATTGGCGAATGGATACTATACCTATTCTGGACTGGTTCATTAGATCATAAATCCGGTACAGATAGAGCTTCAACTACAGTATGAAATACATATATTCAAAAGCTTACTGCCAGTATTATTGGTGCTGGCACAGCCAACAAGGAGGTTTATTCTCTACTTATTCATTGAAATTATTGTTACCATTGTGAAGAATAACTCTTTCAAGTTTTTCATGAAATGCATGACACTTGCTGTCAATAACTTCCTGTGGCAACTTATCCCAAGTACTTATTAAAATATCCTTTGCCCCATTTATAGCTTGCTGGCTCACTCCAACAAAGTTCTATGCAGAAATCTCATCTTTCTGATAGCTCTAGATCGATTTGATCTCATTCAGATCTGGTAACTTAGAGGGCCAATTGAGGGTTACAATGCTTAGGAATTTTCTTTCCTCCACATCAACTCTTCATGCAGTTTGATGGCTGAGGGTGTTATCTTCAACAAGGTAGAGGTATGGAATTTGGAGTTGTTCCTTCATAGATACTATTCAGTGGTAAAGCTTTGAACATAATACTTTCTCCCAGTATGAAACCCAATTTATTCTAGCTTTACTAGTGAAATTCAATTGAGGCTCATAGAACATCTGCTCTGGGTGTTTCTGTTTCCACTTATGTTGTCCAGTTCGTTCTTTGATCAGGTTAAGTTTGTCAATATTGTTGTTAAAGGAAGTAAGCTTTTTGTGCTACCATGTGCTTGGCAGGTAAGCTTGTTGTTGATTAATCACTTGTCATTTAAGCTGTATTTGATTGTCTTCATTGACAATTTGTTGATAGCTGTCTTGTTCTTCTGCTACATCTGATTTCCAAATGTGGTAAGGTTCTTTAATACTGAGGATAATGGCACCCCTAAATATCACATGAATTGGCTGCTTTTTATTATCTTTATTATACATAGCATATTTGTTGACATTGATTCTACAATATCATGAAACATTTTGCAGTTGTTGAATTTTATTGAACTCCACTCACATTTCGTTGGTGAAAACAATCATATTAATGGCAATCTGCAAGGCCATATGAGCATATGCCAATCTGGCTTCCATATGGCCAGCTGTTGGACTCGACTTGTGGGCAGGCTCTTGGCGAAAGATATTATACTAGCTATGTAATATTTGCTCAAGGGTTGAATGAGCAGCAGGAATTTCAAGCTCATGAGCAATCTCTGGGAAGCTCCTTTGCCAATGTTCTTCATCTTTCTGGCTTAAATCTCATAGAGTGATTGATTCTGCAGAACCTATAGGATATTTCTCCCAATTTCCACCTCTGTGATGACTCTCCAAACAGCTCAAGACATCATCAAAGTCTTCTGGATCAGCTGTGTGAGCCTTTTCTATAATTAGTTGATCCTTCCACTACCTTTGTATTTCATAGACTGTTTTCATATCTTTCCCTTTCTCAAAATATCCTCAACTGTTGACTTTTTGAGTCCAAGTTTGGCAGCAACTTTATGCTGGGACGTGTTTGTATGCTAATTCAGTGTAAGTATTGCAGCTCTTTTGAGAAGAGGAACTCTTGGAGCACTTCCAGGTCCTCCAAAATGCTCGGCCAGCATGATAAAGCTAATAGATTTAAAGGTACTTGAAGGACTCTTGTGAGCATTCAAAGAACTTAACAGTATTCAAGTATTATTACTACTTATGTGGTGGAGAGCTTGCTACTTTACATGGTATATCAGAATTACACCACAGACCTTGGCACCCCACTAACCACTTCCTATTCATTCGTCAATCATTTCCGAAATAAGGTGCCCGGCTTCAACTCGGCCGCGCGAGTAGTTATTTGGCGTAATAAATATCTGCTGCTTACCGTTCGGATGACTCATCATCCCGACAACCACTAATTTCCAACGAATCACACAATACTGGATTATTTCATATGATCCGGGGTTTCGCCAAGACCGGGCGTTGTCTAAGGTTGGACATTGCTGGGAGTCTGAAATAGGGCCGTTCATTGCTCCTAGCTCACATAGTAACCAATGGTGGATTTTAGGTGTCTATCACTTCACCACTTAGTGTGTGTGGTGCTTGTTTGATCATCATTCCAACCCTTGCAAGTGAGCGGCTGTAAGACACTCAGCCGCATTGTTGCAGACACCTAGAATCCACCCTTCGTTAATATGATGCCCAGGAGCATTGGGGGGCCGATTTCAGACTCCAGGAAATGTCCAACCTTAAGAAACACCCGGTCTTGGCAAAAAACCGGATAACAAGAGATAATACGCTACACGAATGCTCCCCAAATAGGAACTGTGTACCTGGCTACGAATTTTACTGTTTCGGACCCAGGGATACCACTCAAGCTAGGGTTTCAGTAACTCTAGTAAGAGAATCCCGCAAGATTGGAGCATGACTCCCGTGAGAAGGGCATACAGTCCGTGATCGAACGGGGGTTTATCTGTGTAGGCAGATACAAATGGTTGGAGAAACCTACACATCACACCTCCCTTTTTTCTTCTTCCAAGGGTGAGGTCGATATTAGCGACCCAGGAAAGGTCTGGTGAAGGCATTTAATGTATTGTCACTCTGTAGAAGTGCGGGTGGTGCGGCTGACTCGTCACTGCGCGTGGTTAATCTTGCAACTTTCAGAGGTAACGAAGAGCAATGAAGGGTCGACCGGAGGCCACCAACTATCCGATATCATCAGAATAAACGGAATAAAAGCCTCCAAAGAGGCCGAAAGCCTACGGATCTAATGTTAGGGAATTGCCATAAAAAGTAAAGAAGGTCTGTTATTTCGTGTACTCCACCACCCCGTTGCTTCTTTGGTAGCACATACTGTGTTTGTAATGGGAAGCCACAACTGGAAAATTCCAGAGGAATTATATTGCTCATCGTAGGAGGGAAGCTCTCTTCGCGTTGTTTTTGGCTGTTTTGGCACTCTGGTAGTGGGTGGAGAGGAGAGAGCACACTCTACTATGGTACTTTTATTCCATGAACTATGTTTACTAAGATGTCTCGGATTTTCACAAACACTTCTGAGTAGGAATTGCACATCTTTAGAGAAGGTGGATATGTTGAGCTTTCCAGGAAGCGTAAAGGTAGGAGGGTACTCACAGTCATCGTGGTCACTCGGTGACCAGGGGCTGGGGGCTGTTGTGCTGCTACGGGCTGACCCGGTCGATGGTGGCAACGTTGGTGGGGAAAAAGGTGGTAAATCGGGTCATTTCCCTGCTGGACCCCTGATCACAATACCAGATGGTGGCTCAGGAATCTGAAATTTTGTTCCCGTGAGCTGTGGGTGCATGGGTCTAAGTGGCTTTTGAAGTATTGACTTACTTACTGAATCTCTTTCTGCCGGGTAGCACCGGACCGTTGCGCTGTTAGGATAGTCAAGTCTACGGGGCAGCGAGGATTATCGCCCCCGCAACCAGGAAGCGGAAGCTGCACCATGTCTGAGAAATTTGTGTGTGAATAATACTACACGTCATCATATCACTGGCAACTGATGCCGTACTGCCTGCCGCGGATCACAACTGTAAGCTATATACCATACCGGAGAAAACTGTATGTATGTACAACAAAATTTGATTCTTGGTGATGGCATCTTGTGCCATAGGACTTCACATAGTGGAAAAGAGCTTGCTAGTAAAGCCTCCTCCTATGGTAAAGGGATTTTAGATGTACAACCTGTAGAGATGCGAGAATGGTTAGAGAAAGGGCTTGACCATGGGGCTTTGGCAGCACATAAGGTATATTGTGTGTGGGGAGACGGATCAGGGTCTCCGTTCCTCACGTGTAAGCGTGACCCCTCCAGTGAGATCTAAAGTGGTTTTTTATATTGGCCCGGCTGACGGTGCTTCGTAAGCCCACGCCAGGTTGCCGTACTCAAGTGGAGGGATTGAAATCAGGAGATTACTAAGTGAACGGCGCGGTAGCGCCTTCTGAATCCAATCCGGCCACTTGAGCACTGTTAGACATATGGTGGGCCGTCTCCATATTGGAGGCGCGAGTCTTCGCTATGAAGTTACTCGGTAGAAGTTTTGACGAAACATGTCTGAAATTGCTAAGCTGCCTTGTAGAGGTCCTCGGCTCGCGGAAATGGTCGCAGTTTTTTTCCCCTGCACTCTCGGGCAGTAGTGCCGGTGTTCGGGTCGGTTGGTCTGTGTTTCACCTTTGCTCTGCCTCCCAGCGGTGCATAATGGATCTGGAAACGTATGCAGTGAAAATATTAGCTCCAAAAGAATCGAGAGGCGACACGGCCGCCGATATGAAGAGTTTGATAATTTCCATTTTCTTCCGCCTCCAGAAAATTGCCCTACTTGCTCGAGCTACCGGACAGTCTTAAGTAATAGTTGAAAATTTCCTAGTCCAGCATGTTAACCCCTATCACTATAATTTTATTGTTTCAGACCATACCACTCTGCCTTTGGGACTCTGGGCAAATACCGGTAGCACAGCGTTACAGTGAGCGGAAGGGAATCGGAATTGAGCATTGTGGATTAGCTGTGGGAGGGGTGTGGCTGCGAACCCCTTCCCTTGTCCGGCGCTCTCTAAACCAACAGTAAAGGTGGAAGCATGTATAAAATATAACAAAATTATCCTGCCCATTCCATAGATACCACTCATATGTCTTTCACCCACCATTTCCTTACCCATTCCTATAACGGCAAAGGAAAGACAGGTCCTGAGAACCCTCCCCATAAATCACCGAAACTTTAGAACAAAAGAAACCGCCTACATCATTCCGGGAACCCACGACTGAAAATGACCCGCGAGCTCCCTTAACCCCTAGAAACTTCTGAGCGCTTAATGACATTGCACAATTAGCTGGTATTGTTTCCTTTGATTTCAGATTTTGTTACCCAGTTTTAATCTTTTTGCTTTACCGTTCTGTTAAGCTGACCACCCTCTGTTGTTCTCTGAGGTTGATCGTTTGCACATTCGCAGGCACGAAATTGCACTGTACTGTACTATCCTCTCTACCGCCCGGGCCCCATCCTTCATCTTTCTCGCACCTATCATACTTTGTTATCCTGTCAGCCCATCATACTCCTCCAGCAAGGCCAACAACGCAGAAACAACCTCCACCTAGATACCACCAGCAACAGTGCACGCGAGAGTAGCTGAGAAGCTGGAGATTTGTGATCCACTAGGCATCAGGAGGAATAAAAGCGTATAGACAAGATAACATACATTGACGGCAGTAACTGCTGGGCGTCTGTTTCTCCAAAAAATAGTACAACCCCACCCAACTCGAAACTGGAAAAATGCCATTGGTAGGCGGGGGCGGGGGGGGGTCCCGCAGCTTATGATATTGTGAAGAAGATGGTGAAAGTTGTGCCTCTTGCAAAAAGCGCACTTTAGTAGCGGTGACAATGATATCCTGTCTAAAGATAGCTTACAACATGGTACAAGTACTGTACTTGTAACTTGGTGGCGAGAGATGAGACAGATACGGTAGTGTCCTAAAGTGTATGATATGACTTATGGAGTATGATAAAATAATAATAATAACAAGTAATGGAATCTAAACGGGAAATATACAGGTGTGACATGGGTGATAGGGTAGGGTATTTTAGCAGTCATGGGAGGGCATTTCGTCACCCAATAAAAGTTTCTGTTTGTAGTGTGCTTGGCGTGCACTGTTTTCTGTATATAAGCCACCTTTGTGTTTCTCAGCTGGGGGAAGAGAGAGCAGTGAGTCTCGGCAATAAAAAGTCAAGGGTTTTCCTATTACCTTAATTGGCCCCATCACTTCTTCTTTTAGCCTATCCCTGTCCAGTGGATTTACGCATACCTTGTTAGGTTTCTCCAGCACTTAATCTATCTGCTGTAGGTTTTTATCAGAAGGTCACAATCACATCGCAGAGGTGGGATACGGCACGCGCAACACACCATCCAATTAAAGGGTAGTAGAGAGAAAGCCCCAACACCGGTATGTGGTCGCTAGTAAATTACTAATCGAATAGTAGGGTACTGTACAAGTACTAGTACTTGAAATACCGGTAGTAGTGCCGGGGGATACCCTAATGGGTATTATAGTAACAAAGTATAGAGTACTGTACTGTACAAACAAAATTTAACCAACTACAATAGGCAAGCCTAGTCATATGATACAACGAAGTTATACCCAGGGTGAATATGCACTAGTACTAGGTAAAGCACTACATAGGCGAGAATTAACATCAAGCTATTTACAGTAGTGGGGGGGGGGGAAATAAGGTTCCGTTACATTTATACCACAATTCTGGATCAGGTAAACAGAAAGACAGGGCGGGGAGAAATCGTGCTTGGCAGATCCGCCTTGATGAGCAGATCTCTCAATCGGAGAAGGTCCTTGAAGCCCGATGAATGGACAGTTTCGCGCCCGCGTGGTTGAAGTAGCGCCGCTGGATCTCACAGTATCATGCCTACTATGTTCCTTCAATCAGGTGGTTGTTGGCTAGCTAGCTAGCCTGTTTGCCAAAGACTCATTGCTGTACAGTACTCTAGGAGAGAAGGCTTCCGCTCCACCCCCGGAGAATACCTCGGGAGCCATCCCGAGCTTCTTGGGTAAGACTCACTCAGGAACATGCTTAAGTTATATCTGAATCCCCAGCAGGTTAGAGCTCTTTCGGCTAGCCCTTCTGACCTCCGAGGCACACCCTTTCTCGAATATTTTCTATATTGGGGAGCCTACGGGAAAAGAGAGACGTTTCAAATTATACAGTGTTGCTTACTCAGAGGGTTATTGAGGATTGCGAGTGCAGTAGTCGTATTTATATCCACGAAAATCCTCCTGCCCGCGCAGAAATATTATCTATTGCGATGACGAACTCGATAAATTTTCCATGATTAGCGGTCCTACACTACGCATCCTTTTTTCGGGATTGTTGAGATTGTAGCTGGTTTGATCAGAGGTGTAAAAAAGTTGTGGTACCGACCAGGAAGACTGAGTAACACTCCTCTCATCTGGACTGCATGAAGTGGGGCGCCAGGAAGTGGTATATACAGGTGGGACGCAAAAGGTGAGTGGGCACAAGCGATTTTGCACCAAAAGTGGCCATTTTCGCACTTATTCCACCACCAATACTTGAATTAAAAATAAGGTAAGTTCATAGAATGCTCGGAAAAGATGCTGGCTACTTGACATCTACACTGACCTTGAATGAATTTAAATTATCTGAAGAGTAGTCGCAATAAGAAACGAAACTTTCCTCAAAATCATGCCAAGACCATGATTTTTGGTGGTAAAATTGTGTCTTGGCGGAATTTCAAAGTTTAACTGCATACCACTATTGAGAAGTTGGGAATTGAACTAATATTTGTATATAGAAAATGATGCCCCTACTGTTTTCAGTGGTTATATCGAGAGTTTGTGGTTTTGTGAATTTTCTCTGGTGTAATATCTTAGTGTGAAATCTGCTATTTTTGCGGTAAATTGCTCTTGCCCACTCACTTTTTGCGTTCTACCTGTATCGTAGAAACAGTGCTTAGACGGGACGACGGCAATCCCGACAAACCAGATAAGATGCGCAAAATACCACTCAATTTCGCTGCAAGGAATGGGGGGCAGGAGGGAGTGGTGAGGACACTGTTCGGACCGGACGACATTAATCTCGACAAACTAGATAATATCCCGGCAGAAACACCACTCTTGGTTGTGCTGCTCGCTGTACTGTACTGTACGCCGCTCGGACGGCAAGAAGTCAACTCGACAAACCTGATGAGGACGGCCGAACACCGCCCATTTATGCGACGTGTAACACAGGGACTACGGTAATCGCCTTGTTTACAAGATTATCCCATTCTTACAGTACCAGTCAGCGGTATGGCAATTTCTTCTACACTGTGAATGGAGTCAGCGTATCGCTTATAGAGCTGGAAGTGATGGCTCTACTCGCAATGTGGTACTGTACTGTGCTTGTATCATATATGATTGTGAATGCTTGGTGTTATATTCTGTTAGGTCGCGGGATGTAGTGGAGGCAATTTTATCGTAGTAATTTCCTCCTGCGAGTCACTCTCAGTATCCCTCGGGAACTCGAGCACCCGTGAAAGCGAAAGGAGTATGTAGTCAGCGGAGAGATTGAGGAGGTTGGAAAAGTATTCGAGATCCCACATCTCATTCAACTTACCGGCAACACGGGTAAGATCGGTGCAATAGCGCTGACTTCGTTCTCTCCTTTCAGCAACGTTACTGTTGCCAAAGGCAGCCAAGTTCTCACTAGGTTTTGTGGTAAAGGCGGCTTGTAACGATGAATTTCAAGGCTGCACCGGGAGTTTGAGGTCGTGTGGGGTGGGAGTTGGTAATAGAAGAGGGGGTCTAACTCAGCCTCGCATACAGGCTGCAGCCCTGCAACACAAGATAAAGAGCCGCAGCCCCTCTGATGATTTCAAGGCCTTGAACTATCACTGCTGTTATGGTATCATACATACTCGTGCCAAGGTTGTGGCGGCTAGCCACAACCTTGGCACGAGTACAGGAGTTATCGCAAGTATGGGAGGATGTGTTTACGGAAGAGTGGAGAGGGTTTAGGGTTTATGGGGGAGGGGTTATCTATGGCATTGGGTTGTATCCCCTACCCCGATTTTCGCTGGCACGAATCCACACCCACCACCACAGCAGGCTATACCGCGGGGTCTGGTTTTCTGTCCGGGATGTTTTCGCACAATCTGCAAAGCAGAGCGAGACGGAAACACTATCTTCACCCTGTGATGTTGTAATAATGGGAAATTTGGAGCACAAATCTTTGTTGTGACTCAGTCTCTAGGTGGGATAAACGGGTCCCTTAAATACATGAAAAACTCTCTCAGATATGTCATACTACAACATATAGACATCACTGTGACACAACCTATAGTAGGCTGGATGACGATATCCAACATGTGAGCTTAACTTGATGCCGAGTGATATGCCGTGATCAAATATCATTATCGCCTGCCCGACTCACGGACATGCATTTTACGGATCCACGCCCCGCGAACCATCCGGCCCGGAGCAAATACGCCTGTAGAGGATACGTGTCAGAAGAGGCAATTTCGAGTGATTGTCGAGTTTTTGTGTGGTGCTTATGTAATCCTAGCGCTAACCCAGAGTGGATTCCACGACCGCTGGGCCCAGTGTATCATACTAACCACGACGCATCGCTGCTGATATATAGTGTATATCCAAATTCAACAACATATTTTGGCGAGGAAACCAGCTTCGAATTCTTGGCTTCTCTTAGTAGCTTAATGGCTTTAGCCTTTTCGATAATACTCGAGTATAGTGATTGAAGCCCAAGATTCGCAATCCCCTAGAAAATTGTCCTTTACTGATAAAGCTTCAACTTTCCATACTAGAACTTATATCCCGGCATGTGTTGCCCCTCAGCCTGTGCTAGGTTATTCCGGCCCCCGCGAGTGGCATGAAAAGGGACCTTACCGAGGTTTCAGGGGGGGGGGGATGGATTGGAGTTAAGTCCGGGCAAATTTGTGAGAAATAGTATTTTGGTGGATGGCTTGCTATGTCATGGAATACCTTATAGTGATTGGGTATGTGAAGCTGTTGGTATTCCTGTTGTACTTCAAGGTTTACACTGCTTGTAAGCTTGTTTTCGTTTTCACGGTGATCATTTCTCGTGTAGTGGTGGGGCAGATTCGGTGTGGGAAAATGACTACAGAGTAGTAGAGCATTATTCCCTTTTTGCCACCAAGAGCGCTCCGTAATATCCCTCCAACATAGCTAAACTATGTGCAATCCTCTTCATCCCTTTTCCGCCTATACAGCATCAAAAACAGCAACTTAATCCCTATCCTAAAGATGGGGGTAAAGAATAAAAAACAGCAAAAGTGTCCCACTCAATAGTAGCTTTTATTAGCCCATCTAGTTGATATTCCCCATCTCAACACTTTGTCATTTTTTATTTGCAATTCTGCCATGCCCCTGAAAAATGTAATGGCGATGCGGCGAGTGTCATTAAATCAATAGTTGCAAAATCTGTCGAGGACCAGGTTGCGTGTCTTTAGGCAACCCCCCTCAGCCTGGTGGCTATCTCTAACTCGAATCTCTCTTGTGCACATGGACCAGAAAGGATCTCACTCAACATGTCGGTCCCCGGTGGGAAGTCGTGCTCGAAGATTGGTTCCCCTACTCCCCTGACATTCGCAAGTACGGACTGGCGGAAATGCCATCTCAGAGCATCGTCGGACACGCGGTGAGGATCATCCTGGTTTCGGCACACCGGATCAAGAATTCTACCGTCATAGCCAAAAATATCAACGTCGAACACCACTACCTTATAACCGTCATCTGGATTAATAGTGATGAGGTACTGGTTGAACAATTGCTCGATAGTGGTCTCGAGAAGAAACCCGTTTTGTGGTGAGTTGACCCCTGAAGATCTACTGGCATCATCTATGCCTGTAATCCAGCGCTCATAATCGTACTAGATCCAAAGACTTTCATGCTCAGAAGGGAAGATATGCGTGGCCACGAAAGGGATCCAGTTCTGGGCCTGGATATGGATTTCTGGAACTGAAATTCCAGAGATAACACATTTCCGGTCGCGATTACGGATTTCATGGTGGAAACTCTCTGGTTGGGTGGAGATTTTATGAGAAACCAACCGCTGTATCCAAGGCTCATCGTTGACTTTGATAGACGCTGATAGAATTAGCAATTGGGCCACCGAGTAAAGGGAGGGAATATAGTACATACCATCGCAATAAATATCGTATACTCCGGGCTGAAGAGACACATCGGTTCTGCATACCGTGTGGCCCGATATCCTCCCCTGAACACGGAGTGGATACCCGTCAACTACAAGTATGATTCCGAGAATGTCCAGAAAGTTTGCCTCGGTTATAGACCCATTCTGGAGAAATCCTCCCAGAGCCACATTAGTATGAGTAGCATCATAAAAAGATACATTCCGTGGGACAGCACGATTGAGAGGCATCTTTGGTATTGGTGATTGTCGTAAACGCAATCGGAGGGGTGACTAGATAACCGGTATAGGCAAGAAGAGAAATCTCCAGGGTGTACGTTACTAAATGCTTCTGAAAGTAGGCGTAGTGGTGGTAGTGAGGAGTTTTGTAGAGCTGGGGGATGCGGAAGTGAAAGTTTGCTGGTTCGCGGAGGGTGGAGGTGGATATGATTATATACCCTGTTGTGGTTACCCGCACTCAGCACTTCTGTTTCCCAGCCAATGAAATTCGCCGACAATTGCATGTTAACACGTAATGTGGTACCAGTTCTAAATAGTGACTCGAAAGAGAAGGTGAAAATGTCTAAAATACCATCGATTACACAATGTCATTTATTTAATATATACCGTAAAATTTCCTTAAATCCACCACCGGAGATCTCCACAGAATCACAGTACTAACCCATAATAGGTCGAGAAGAGTAGGTTAACCAAATGACGCATGCCAGTTAATGAGATTCGGTACGCTCATCATCCCCAAGCTAAACCCTGTCCAGAAACCGCTGTTCCTTCTTGTGGTGCTTCGTCTCGGATTGCGAATACTAGGGGCCTGACCGCCGATGGTGGATTTAAGGAGATTTTACGGTACCCTACCTGCCTACAATCTGACCTGGCTGATTGGGCAAACTTGAATCCCGTTAGAGCCACCCAATACATTAGGTGCGTCCGGAGCCAGAAGAGCAAGTAAAATGGTATTTCTAAGACATCAATTACGCATGTCAATACAAAAGAAGGTATCTTGAAAAGAAAAATAGCATGTGAGACAATGCTTTAGCGGTTGCGGAAACTGGGTCTCAAAGCAACCTTCCCCTCGCCGCCAACATCTCAACACTGAGTTTTTTTACTTGCAAAATCACAGCTCCAATCCTACCCGGTCTCGCGAAAATAAAATTATTATGGCTGGTGCCAATTCATCAACAACTACGAAATTTTTCAAGAATCGAAACCCTTGTCTATCTAAACCTCAGCAAAATTAGCGGCTATCTCCAGCTTCAATCACTCCTGTACATGTAGACCAAAAGGGTATCAACCACAATCTTGATCCCTCGTAGGGAGTGATGCTCGAAGCTCTCTTATCTTGCTCCTCGGAGGTTTGCAAGAACTGATTGACGATAATGCCATCTCAGAAGGTCGTCCGATACGCGGTGAGAATCGTCAGGGTTTCGGCACACAGGATCAAGAATTCTCCCATCATAACCGAAAACATCCTCTTCAAACACCACTACCTTGTAACCATCATCTGGGTTGACGGTGAGAAGATACTGATCGAATAGACGATGCACGCCTTGCCGGAGAAGCAACCCGTTTTGAATGGAGTTGATCTTCGACGATCCAGCACTATCCTCCATATTGGTGATCCATCTCCCATAACCGTAGTGAATCCAAATACTTTCATGGCGGAGGGGGAAGATATGAGCAGCCTCAAAAGCAGTCCAGTTGCCAACCCGGACACGGCTTTCAGGATTCACAGTTCCTGAAACAACACATTTACCATCCCTTTGACGGATTTCGTTGCGAAATCTGTCGCTTCTCCGGATGGTACAATGGGAAATCAATACAATTTTGTGGCTCAATCAGTTTGTGGCTCCACATTGGTTTGTGGCTCCATACAATCTGGTTCAGATTTATAAAAAGAAAGTATCCAAGATGATAATTATGGGTACTAAACATCAAGTGAGACTGCGGAAAATGGATGTAAAATAGAATATCATCATCTCTGAAAAAAATCAGAATAAAACTTATCTTCAACTGCCTTCAACATAAATACAACCTCAATTTAATCTTGAGCTTAGAAGTGGCTTTGAGCCACAAAATTGTTTGGAGCCACCAACCAATGTGGAGGCACAAACTGACATTGAGCCACAAAATTGCATTGAGCCACAAACTGAGATTGAGCGGCAAATTGACGTTGAGCTGTCGGGCACTCAGGATGAGTGCCGCCGAAATGCGAGCCAGCGAGCTTTCGGGGGTTGCAGCGCCCTAGCTGCAACCTTGGCACGAGTGGATCCCAGGCGCCCGTTCCGGCGGTCTGTCGGTCCAGTACACGGGTCTACGTGGCTTGGAAGAATTTATCGATTTATGGTTTCTGACGTCTAAAGTGTGTACCAAATAATTTGTAACAGGGGACCGCTTGGCATGCCAGATTATAGATTTAAGTTCAATTCACATTCATAGCATAGTTTTTATATTTAAGGTCAAGATACAAGATCATTATGTATTGATGCTTACATGATTAACAATTATAATAATGTAAACTTAGTGAAAAAGAGACCGTAATGTAGGTGGTGTAGAATGTAATAATTATGGAAAGAATATTTAAAGTCTCAAAGTAGGATGATATTTTAGATTAAAAACTTGTAATTTACATTCCTGCAGAATGGATTTACACATTAGAACAGTACAAGTCAATTGTGTCTACTAGATACAAATCTCACTGGAGAGTTACTGCAAGTTAAATGTGTACTAGTCTTTAAATGTATCTAGCTTCATATACAAAACAGAGCTCTATTTTCTACAATATTTATATTTTTGTAAATTATACAACATATTGGATAAATAAAGTTTTAACTATGATATCATAACTGATGTGGCTTGACAATTTCAAAATAAATATGAATCAGAGGGGAATTGAACCGCAGCCCACTTCTGGAAATTGTAACTGAATGCCAAGGCGTCCCCCGTTACAAATTATTTGGTACACACTTTAGACGTCAGGAACCATACTTACCGAACTACTTTCTGCACGGTCGGACTGGGCCGTTGCATTGTTTGGATAGTCACATTTACGAGACATAGAGGATTCACACCTCCACGGCCAGGTTTTCAGCAACAGGATTTACGGACAACGATTTGGATACTTGGTTAGATGGTATAGCAGTAGAGCAACCTTATAGTATAACGGCTGGATATGGATATCCTAGCTGGAGAAATCTTCTCGCAAAGGAAAATAGGAAAGCAAAATACGATAAAGGATTTAGCGGAACCTGCAGGTATGAGGGGAGAGAATCTGGGTAGACTAGGAGGATAAAAGCATGCTTGTTTTCCTTCATTAGTTGTTTTTTGACAACGGTCCATTCTGTCTCTCTCCTCCCTCACCTGTATTTGGTCTATCTGTCATTCGTTCATTCTGGTTTACCGAGTTCCCATTTTCCATTTATTCCTGTTGAGGATGGGGGTATATGACCGAGGGTATGATCTGACCCAGTATGATTAGGCGGAGGGTATATCTAACCAAGGTATCTCCAAATGGTTGGAGTCGTGTCTTTTGAAGGAGGTGTTGGATGTGCTGCCGTAAGTGGTGTTTGATGTGCTTGACTAGTTGTTGGTTAAACATGCGGAAACGTAGTTTATGTGTGCGGCAGAGGTTGAAAAATAGACAGAATTGTTGAATCATGCAAGGGAGGTTATGGACATGCGGACTAGCATATGATATTGTTTCGTACTTACACTTTAGTTTGTTGTTTTATGTCGTTTGACTAACAATCTCCAAGGCACTCCCGTTACCGGTTACTAGTAGTGTGTATCAAGAGGAGGAAAAGTTTCTCTAGTTATGTTTCTTGCTGTCTTGTCATCCCAGGATAAAAGCAAGATCTTTTTCCTTCTTCGTTGGTGATAGTATTTCGCATATATATGAATATTACACATTCATTTCGTTCCAGATAGTCAAATCCAAAAAGAATGACATTTCTACTTGTTAGGGTTAGGGTTGTTGTTGCGCCAACGAGACCGAGCAGATATGTGGTAAACCGCCAAAAAGATCACCCTCCAACACCAGGCAGGGGAAAGGGTGCCATGCCCGATCCGGAGTTTAGTGCGCGAACGGTACCGCAAATCACAGCTGTAAGCTGCCATACCAGAAAGGACTGTATCCTACTGTACGAAATTTCACTCCTGGTGATTGTGCTTTGCTCCATAGAAATTCGGGCGGCGGAAAGAGTTGATTGTTTAAGTCTTCCTGAGGGACGAGGGGATTTCAGATGCACAAGCCGCAGACATTGGAGGATTGGTGGATAAAAGACTTGAACATGAAGCTTTGGCAGCACATAGACTAAGAAATATGGTGCTTGGCTACGCGGACCGGCTTCTCCTTTGCTCAACTGTAAGCTGTCCGTAACCCCCTCTCCAACATCTCCATTGAGATCTGAAGGGGCTTTCCATACCGGCCCGGCTAACGGGGCCTGGTAAGCCCGGATCGAGTTACCGTGCTATCGGACCATATCGGGGGCACAGGTCTTTACCCGGTACAGTACACTAACGGTATAGTATCTAAATCCTTCTCATTTCTCGCACCTCCTTTGCGATCCCGACAGCCCACCATGCTAGGACCATACCCCCCAGCCCAGCGTATCCCCCTGAATCCATCTCCATTTAGGCTCCGACAACCTACCTGTAATAGTATATAGTTGGGAAACTGGAGATTCAAGATTCACCAGATATCGCGGCGAATATAAGCGCATAGGGAACAATGGTGAGCCCGAGGAGAGGATAGTTACGAGAGTAAATGCGAGGCGTCTGTTATTCCAAAACAGTACCAACCCCAGCCCAGTCCGCTGTTCAACAAAGAATTCCAATAATCACCTAGGTGACCCCCTCTAACATACGATATTTAGGATGAGAAACTGGGGAGATTTTCGATGTTGAAACAAGTTAAAATACCAAGCCACAGTCACTCGGCAGTGGCGTGCTCATATTAGTCATTCACCCTCCAGAGGTGATTGAACACCGTAGAATCTCAAATAATGGAACAATGTGCTAGGTCGTTGGAGTTGCTCCCTCCGGTAAGGTCTGGTGTCTTTTTGTTTTTTCATGTCTGAGAGGGGCTGAGCAGCACTTTTTTGCTGTGTCCCTCCAAAGGAGGGAATTCCGACTACATAACACATTGTTCAATTATTCGAGATTTTACGGTATTAAGTTTCACAACCAGCCTCATATCCCCGCTTTTTCCACGCGTTTCCACAGAACTTTATAAACTCCCTGGAGACCCGTACAAATTGGTTTAAAATTTCTACATTCGATCCACACTCTTGACAAAACATCATGGCCCAGAGTTCAAACGTCAAGATCGGTGACGGTAATTCCAACTGCGGCAACATGACTGGTTGTTTCAGCAAAACCGTCTATAAGGTTGATGAAGGCCTAGAGATTATGCGTTGGCTGTCTCCACTGGGGCCCGGTGATGGACATGGGGACGTGCGCACAGACTGATTGGACGGTGTTGGAGATTGGCTGTTGGAGACTGAGGATTTTCGGGAATGAAGAGGTGGTGAGGGTGGAGCCAATAAGGCTGTCTTGTTCTGAAGTGGGAATCTGGGAGTGGGAAAGACGTACCTGAAGTGGCGGGAGTCTTTGAAATTGAGCGAAGATTGCTGACGGGCGGAAATACTAGCTCCCTGGTGATCAACAGCTTTTGCGATCGCACAAGGAAGGAGAATATCGCCACCGCGGGCTTGTACTGCAACTTCCTGGTTCAGCAAGAACAGACAATCGCCAATCTGATAGGAGTTATCTTGAAGCAGCTGGTAGGAACAGGGGATATCCCGAAGAATCTCCACGAGGCGTTCCGAGAAAAAGAAAAACGGGCCTTGGTGGCAGATGGCTGCGGCTTCCGGATCTGATTGGAATGCTGAGGGTCGCTATTGCTTCGCTACCCCAAGTATTCATCTGCATTCATGCACTAGACGAATTCTTACCGGAGCATCTGCCAAAGCTACTGGAGTCGCTGAGAGGTATTGTTCGGGAGTCCCCTAGGACGCGAATATTTCTCACGAGCAGGGCTCATGTTAGGGAGGGTGTCCAAAGATATCTTGGCAGAGCTGTTGTAGTGCCCATCAGTCCTACCACAGATGATATTAGGAGTTGTCTGGAGATGAGGTTGGACGAGGACGCCGATCCAGAGGCGATGAACCATGATTTACGGGTGGATATTATTGGAGCTATCATAGAAAAGATAACTGGTATGTAGGAGAATTTGTCATTCCGATTCCATCATTCCCCAATACTCACCCATGATTGTGCAGATTCCTCCTTGTTTCGCTAAACCTTGATGCTACCCCGAGAGAGGTGACAATTCGTCAGTGAAGGAAGAAACTGGAAGAGGTGACAAAGGGCAATAGACTGAGCGATGCTTACACGGCAGCTCTAACCCGACTGAAGACATAGAAGGGAAACAAACCGATACTCGGACTGAAGGTCCTGATGTGGGTGTTGTATTGGAAGGGCCATTACGGGTCGCGGAGCTCTGTCATGCCTTGGGAGTGGAGGTGGGATATACGGATCTGGACGTCCAAAATGTTCCTGCGTTACGGACCATTACGGACGCTCATCGTATCTTGTGTGGCACTTGTCACGGTCGAAGCGTCCTCGTCAACTATCCCGCTAGTGCACTATACTCTGCAAGAGCATCCATCAAGCAATCCAACACTCTTCCATAGCCCCCACTCCAAAATTGCGGAGGTTTGCTTGACATACCACAATTTTGAATGTGTCCGGGATCTCTCCAGTACTCCGCTCAGCTCCGGCAGCAATGCCACTTCTAGAATATTCTTCTTGTTATTGGGGGGAGTACACGAGAAGGGGCATGGCAGAAAATGTGAAAGTGCTTGCCCTGAGACTTCTGAATAGATTTGATGAGCATACAGCTTCTCAACTATTGGTATTGCATTATGGTCAAGATAGAGGTTCACGGCCTTATTTGTTGTAAATAGTCTACGCTTTTACAAGTCTTCTGTAACTACCAACTAATGTGACATGTGCATGAGTGGAGTCTTAAGCTGTTTGGTTTTAGTTGTCAGACTGATGTGGTCTATAACGGATGATGAAGTTTATAGCTAGGGCATATGTTTCAAGTGGTTGAGTGGGTTATAGAATTAGGGCTACGAAGGGATATTTATTTTAGCATGTTTTTCCTTAGCTAGAACACACGAGAAATACAACTCCACTCTCATCTCCGTCATCCACCCGAAAAAGTTTCGTTTTCGTTTCCCGCCACGATCAGCCATTCCACTGCCATCACATCTCCTGTTGCTCAACATCATTTTAGTGGGGCGGGAGGACCTATCGCATTCACAGGACTCCACAGAGTAGCATATTTCGCGATCGTGGGAGCAGTTGCTACTGTATTGAAGATGAAGGAATGGGATGTTCATGCAATTGATAGCATGGGGAGTACAGCTCTCATATGGACAACGAGAAGAGGGCATTCGGAGGTGGTAAAGATGCTTTTGGAACGAGGGAATATCAATCCTGACTAGGCGGACATCTTCAATGGCCGGACACCACTCTCGTGGGCCGCTGTTTGCTGTCATGAGGTGGTACTAAAGATGGTTTTGGAGCGAGTGGCTGTCAATCCCGACCAAAAAGACACCTTCTATGGCCCAACGCCACTCTCGTGGGCCGCTACGAAGGGGCATTCGGGGGTAGTAATGATGCTTTTGGATCGTGGGGATGTCAATCCTAATCATTCGGGAACCGCATATGTCACAACACCACCCTCGCTAGTGATGGCAACGATTCCGTTTGGAACTAGCGGCGTGGGCGAAACCTGACTGGAAGAAATTGCCGTAGGGCGAAGTATCTGTGATGGCGCCGTGAAACACACACAGTTGACGGATAACTGCACTGGGACCTTGCTGAGTGGAGATGGAATTTCAGATGCTCTATCTAAAAGTAAGGAAGGAAAAACATAACTAAGAACAACTTGTGGTAGCTCCTCACACCAAGGGCTAACCGTTCTGGTACACACTGAAAAGACAGTCCAGCTTGACAGGAGGACAGACCTACTCCAGTCAGCATACCCTAATACCATACAGTACGATGGGGTTACTCCATCAGCTAGCAGCCGAGAACGGGCATTCGGGGGTAGTAAAGTTGCTTTTGGCACGAGGGGATGTCACTCCAGATCATGGGGACACCAAATATGACCAGACGCCACTTGCGTTAGCCGCTAGGAGCGGTCATGGGGGGGTAATACAGATGCTTTTGAATCGAGGGTATTGCTGGGCGGAGATCTTTTTGGCTGCTGACATCATTTCCACTCTTTTCCAGAAGTGAAACAACCACCCTGGCTCTAACAAGCAGCAATGTCATTCTGCTTGGTTTTCTGCCTAAACAACATCAACTTCTGCCACATACATATACTCGAGTACTATCCTACTTTCCCCATATTTGACCAACAACTTGTCTTACACATTAAACACCACTAGTGACAACACATCCGACATCTCCTTTCGAGGATAGTACTCCTATCATGTCGTGAATATCCTCGGTCATCCTCAGTCGGCAATGAATAGGAGCTCGGTCAAGTTGAAAGTGATGGAGGGCTTGGTATACGGTGAAAGTATGGGGGAAAGGGTTTAGGTGATCCAGAAAGGATAAAAGGAAGCCTCTTTTCCCTTCATTAGTCATTTTCGGACATCGTCCGTTGTTGTCTCTCCTCCGTCACCTATATTTGGTCGATCAGTCATTCGTTCTTTCTAGTTTTGCCATTTTTCTTTCCCCGGATATTTTCTCCAGTTAGGATACTCATTTAAGATCTTTGCGCTACACTATCATCTTGCCATACGATCTGACAAGGGAGGTCACGAAAGGACCAAGCTGCCTTGACCCCTCTCATGCGGTCCTTAAACTTCTGGTACCTTCTCAGCATAGCTGACACCCACCTGACAATACCTGATCAATCCCTTCACCCACAGCCGCCCGGCAGCCCGCTATTTTGCCTCATTCATTTGTCCTTTGGCTTTCCAAGTTTACATCCCTTCTTTTTCGTTACCCGAAATATCCCCGCTTTATCAATGATTGCCGAGCCATCTCATCCCCTTTCTCGTTCTTCATTCCTATTATTGGTTAATGTCTATCTTATCCTTTCTGGCTGGTGGTTATATTACGGCCTATTAGAGGCAATGGGTATGAGAATTGAGCAAGCTTTAAGGAGCTCATCTTATATATTCGCAAGCAGTTTATCCCCTCCCACTAGTTTCTCTCAATACCACCAAGTGATCAACACCAGCTTCCTTTGCCGACCATCTATCGTGATGTGGGCACTAATTCTACTTCCGCTATATCCCATTACCGGAGGTGCCCAAATCCCTGAAATGAAACCCTAACCTTGTAGTTCTGAATATTTTCGTTTTTAATACTAGCCAGTGACCGTGCTTGGATTAGCAAGGTGGGAGGATGGATCTTGTGTAGTTTGGTCTATTGCGCAGTAGGTACAATGGTTTCCCAAATCTACCCCGCTTACAAGGCTATCAGAGTGATACGTTGACCAATCTATAACCCTGAACGATCCTATGAGTTTTCACCCCACCAGGGGTTTCAGCGACTCTAGTCATAGAATTTCATAGGACTAGAGCATGGCTACCATGAGCAGAATATACTGTAGGGGATCGAAAGGGAGTTTATTTGTGTAAGCAAATAGAAAGGGTAGGAGAAACCCACACATAACGGCTAACATTTTCTCTAGCTTTTTTTTTACTTCTGGTCTGCTGAAGGCCTTTGGTGTGGTGTGCAGGGGGTGGAAAAAAGTAACGCGACACACGTACAACACAAATCTCCGTACATCAACATTCTCGACAACATATTGTACTACCCCATTCCACAACAACATTTAATAAATAAAATAAGTAAAGGAGATAAAATAAAATAGTCCTCAGTATTCCCTTG
>JACCEG010000121.1:228101-314837 GCA_014065205.1 Tuber brumale
CTCAGAAGGCTCTCTTATCACCCATCCTCTCTGTCCAAATCCAGCTGTAGAGAAAGAAGTTTCATCTGTCCATATGATTCTGGTCCACTCTCTCAATTTCCAAGCTCTTTTTCTCATACACCAATCAAATCTAATTGGTATATTTTTAGGGCACAAACCCCATCTAAAATATACTTTAGCTTTGTGAAAACATAAATTTTTATCAGAAAACTTATTTCTTGTGAGGTTTTCTTTTATTTAAATTAATACTCCTAGCTGCCTTCCTAATTGTCCTAGATGAGGCCTTCAATCTCTTTACTTCTTTAATATCTTCTCAAGATAGTCTTCTATTTTTTCTATTTTCTTTAATAAAAGACTTCAGATCATCTAGGTCAGACTCTAGGAAGATTGGAGGTCTTCCTGTTCACTGGTAGTTGGAAGGACTACCTGTTTCCTGGTAGCGGTGATAGATGCGAGCACAAGTACTATAGTGTACTTTGAGGCCAGATTTTTCCTCCAGTTTAGCAGCTATCTTTCTGAAAGACCATTCTGCTATTTCTCGTAGAGCAATAATTCGGATCCAGTCATCTCAGGTAGTTTCTCACTTGAAGTATTGCTTCTTCTTCATCAACGATCGCCGTTGCTCAATATTTTCCGCGTTGATTGCTATCCCATTTTATCTTATTATTATCTCAACTATCTATGTACATTTATTTAATTAAACTACTTATGCTAACTGCGGCGGGTTCCTTTTACCCGCATCTTGATTCTTGGGGAAGGTTTGGAAAACTATGAAGAATAGGGTTGATATCACAATAAGGGGGTTGGAAGTGGAGATGCGATTGTAGGAGATGCCGTTGCAATGGTGTTGCACTACTTTCTTCCACCCCCTTGTGCAGTCCCTCTGTAGAAGTGCTAGTGGCGGAGCTGAGTCAGCTCTTATAGTGATCGCTGTTCGAGCTTTCGAGGAACGTAGGATGAAAGGCCACCAGCCAGACAGTATTATCAGAATAACTGAAATAATAGCCTCCGAGGACCCGCTGCAAATCTGATCATAAGGAATTATATGGTAAGGCGCGAAGAAGAAAAAGTAATGTTTTGTATCCCGCCCCGTTGCTCCCATGGTAGCGCAAGATCTGTTTGTCATGTAAAGTCGCAACTTCACGCAGCGATCTTTGCTTGTCAGCGGGAATCTCTCCCTTCAAGTAGTTCTGGGTGCTGCATCATGGCGCGGGGTAGACTTGACAGTGCACACTTTACTAATCGAGTACTAATATTCATTTAACTATGTTTACAAAGATGTCTCTGATTTTCACAAACACTTCTGAGTAGGAACAATATCTAAGCAACTGCTTTTCAAAGCCTTTATCAAGAACAGCACCCCTCTCCCACATTTTGCATGAGAGGCCTTCTACTGTATTGTATCCGATCACACCCTTTCTAAACTTACCATTTGAACCCTAACCCTGCATGACTAACGCCATGTCACAGCGTTATAAAATACACCGGGAAAGAGTGGTGAAAATTAAGCTACCTACTGGAAGGTAATAGGGCTCAAGTGTAGCACTGTACGATATCATAGAGAGACTGAAGCGGTTTTGGATCTCACTTTTTTTGGCCGCACTGTGCTTATCACAATAATGTTTATCATACTTCAAAGTACGGTATATCCCCACGTCCCGAAAGCCCCAATTTTTGGCCAGGTGCTGCTCCCTTACAAATATCTCTTCAACTCTGTCATTCTATCGTTCCGTAAGAGAAAAACCGTGATAAATGTTTACCGTGTCGCTAGGTTCATATCTGAGACAGTTATCTAAACGGCACCGGTTTTGTTATCGAGGGGTATCGCTCTCGGGGTAATACGGGAACATTCTGGACGCGGCTGCGCTGAGAGTATTGCATAGAGGCTAGCTTCTTTCACGGTTGCTCACTCGAGATTTATTCTATTGTCTCAGGTTGTGGGCTGAGTGGAAAATCATGAATCTTGAATTATCCAGGCAAGCTAAACCACACGGTGGGCATCTTAGTGCGCTAGTTCGTTGTAGCACAAGATTCGTGCGATTCTTGGATCCCGTAGCTGCCGATACATTCCGGTCGGTTCTGGAATTTGGAACTCTAGCCTCGCTGGCAACTGGGTGTGAACCTACACGGAATTTCTCGTTTCCATCAATGGCCATGCGGAGAAGTATAGATTTTGCGGTATTCTGAGCATTTCGCCTCTTAGGAACAACAATGTTCTTTTTCCTATAGCAATTTCTTAGGTAGGCTGTTCCAAATTTTAAACTAAGCGAAGTACTAGGGGGTAGGCAAAAGTCCGGCCCACCCCCATTTCAAATGTATGTAGACTAAACCAGATTAGGAAACTTGAGTGATATCTGGTGAAAATTTTTTGGTGCCAGCAGAAGTCGGGCCCACCTCTAAGAGGTGAAGCGGCTTGAGTGACTGGGCCCGAAATACCTTTGTACTCGAGTACAGTACCTCGAAAGAATAGGATAGTGCCGACAGCAGGATGGTACGTACTCGAGTAAAGAGGTGAGCAATCTCCCACTGGACAACCGATACAGGAATAACTAGCAGGGTGTTGGCACAAATTTGGGACAGATTGATTGGGCGGCAATCCTATGGTAACCCACAGGTTACACAAACCCCCGCTTTCCTTCAGGCCCTGGAATTCTGCTGTCGGCAGCTGACCGACTCCATCATCCATCTTCTACAATATCCCAAACAATAAAGAGGAAGATGTCTCAATCTTCCAGTAATAGTATCACCCCTCTTAACCCATCCAACCGAACGCCACTTTGGTATGCCGCTATTAATGGGCACAAGGAAGTGGTAGAGATGTTTCTCGGACGGCAAGATGTCAATTCCGACATGCCAGATGATGAGGGCCGAACACCACTCCATTGTGCAGCGGAGGAAGGATATGAGGATTTGGTCAATATTTTACTCCTAATGTTCTGAGGTTTGTGAACACAACTGCTATCCCATGAGCGCAAAAAATTGGTCGGAGCCTCACGATTTTGGTGGTATGCAATAGCGGTCGTGTTCACAAACGTCAAGACACTACGAGTACTCGGACGCGACGATGTCAACCCCATTGAACCAGATGGCAACGGCCAAACACCACTCCATTTTGCTGCTTGGAATGGACATGAGGGAGTGGTGGAAATACTACTCGGACGGGGCAATGCCAACCCCAGCGTATTTGGGTATATTGCGGTGATAGTAGAACATGGCCAACAAAAAAAATTAATATGTGAAATCCACTAGGCTACTGGTATCCGAATCATGGCCTGTGGATTCGGTCAATAATATGGGGGGGCTAGAGTTACTCTACAATTACTAGATCACACCTTTCGGGTCTGTTCTCTTCTGCTCGGGTGTAGATTATCACAAGTAACATTGAACACCAAGGGAAGGGGATACACCAAAATCCAATGCCCGTTGCACCATAACTTAGGTTAATTGGAGGGAGGCGGGCCCCCGTTTTAAAACTGTGTTGCCCTCTAGGCAATCATGACCTTCCCTACACCTTGACCATCTGACCATCCGTAAAAGTATTTAGACATGTCTAACTCTGAGATTTAAATATTGAAGCATATTAGGTAATATTGCCTTAGCTGTAGCGATGTGAAATTAGCAATTTTCAAACAAAGTTATCTTTTTGCGTAAGGGCCCATACAAATTGTGAGCATCCAAATGCAGCCCGGGAAGCGGGCGCGCCAGTCGACGACCAGAGCTGCTCACGGAACAAATAAAATGTTTTATAGAAATATTGATCTTAGAACTGCTAGATCTTTAATTATCTATGGATATGTTTTCTCTTTTAATTGATTAAGAGGGGGGGTGCAAATAGCGGTTTCTGTGACCCTGAATTTGGACCTTTTTGGTGCGCTTTAGCCAGCACTTGTACAGTACCGTACCCACCAACGATGACTTTTGTCCAAGAACTATACCCATCATGGCGTCATATGCACGAATAATTTATCAATGGACAAGTATGATATGCATCCTGCCGGCAGTTCTCGTGATGGGGCTCTAGTAGTCTATCCGGAATCTTGTGTTTCCCTCTGCGGGCCGCGACCGCAGATCAATCGCTTAAGTGTTTTTAGACCCGATTTCTACAACACAGTATCGGCACTCGAGTACCGAACGTGACTCATCATAGTTTGGATGATGCCGCGGTACCATTGAGGTTCCACAAAAAGCCCCGCTTTTCTTCACTCCCTCACCCGGAATTCCAGTACGGGTAGTCAGCTAGCTCCATATTCTATCTTCCACAATATCCTGATCACCAATTGAACCGAAAGCGCCTAAAGCATTGACTAATAATATGAACTCTGTGAATGGGCCCCACCGAACGCCACTCTGGTACGCCGCTAGGAATGGGCACTCGGAAGTGGTGAAAATGCTACTCGGACGGCAAGATATCAACCCCGACAAACCAGATGAGGGTGGCCAAACACCACTTTTTTGTGCAGCTGAATGTGGGCACGAAGAGGTGGTGAACATGCTACTCGAACGGGACGACGTTAACCCTAACAGACTGGATGGACAAGGCCAAACACCGCTTCATCACGCTGCTTGGAGTGGAGGTGGGGGAGTGGTAAAAATACTACTTGGACGGGGCGATGTCAACCCCAACGTAATAGATGACTACGGCGATACACCGCTCCATGCTGCTGCTTGGTGTGGGCACGGGGGGGTGGTAAAAGCACTCCTCAGATGGAACGACATCAGCCCCGACAAACCGGATAACTATGGCCAAACACCACTCTGGTGTGCAGCTCGGAATGGGCACCAGGAAGTGGTGAAAATGCTACTCGGACGGGCCGACGTCGAGCCCAACAAGCCCAATAACAGGGGCGAAACGCCACTCAATCGTGCTGCCGAGAATGGGCAGGCAGGAGTGGTGAAAACACTACTCGGGCGAGCAGATGTCAACCCCAACGTACCAGATCTCAATCACCGCGCACCACTCCATTCTGCTGCTTTGAATGGGCACGAGGGAGTTGTAAAAATACTACTCGGACGGGCCGACACCGACTCCAATGAACCAGACAAACACGGCTACACGCCACTCTATTTGGCCGCTAACAATGGTCATGCCGGAGTGGTGGCGCTACTACAGTCCCCAGCATCTACCTCCGGCAGCACAGCCTAAGGCCGGGGAGGCATTCCCCCTCCTCAGCTTGCCCTCTTCGAGTACGAGCAACCCATATACCATATCTGCAACGACAACTACAGCTCCATACAAATTTCTGCCACGGCCGCCCCGTCCCTTCCCCAACCCATACTCCGCCCCCTCTCGGAGCTTAAACACCTCGCTCTGGTCATTGCCCTTGTTTCTTCCCTTCTGGAGGAAGCATGCGCCAGAATCCCCGCTCAAGCTAACTATTTTGGTCGGAGGATGTCATGCACGTTTGGGATACCTATATACAGATGTTGTTATATAATCTAGTCAGAATTTGTCAGTCTCTGTTTATACCCAGACCTTGGCGTTGGTAGGAGGATATTGCGGCTACCGGTATATCAAGATAAGGTTTTAAGGCTTCAAATCTTCCTCATCATATCGTTTACTCTTCCTATGATTTACAAATTCTAACTCTCCTTTGCTCATTCATTATTCCACAATTTTTTACATAATCTGTACCTCCTCTTGTCCTACTCCACAGTAGAAATCTACTAGTACGGGCCATTCAGACAATCGGAAGAAGCCCAATCATACATGGCAGACTCCGAGGGTCCAGCGAGGCCACACCGTCAGCGAGGCTCGGCAAATATTGGCAGGTATTCCTCAACAACAAGATTTGCGGGCAGCGGTCTGGACACTTTGTCGGATCGTTGGACAGAGAATTGTGTAGAATAAAGATCGTATTTGAATATCGCAGAGAAAATATAGGAAAACAAAAGAACGAAAGGTTGATCGACCAAATACAGGTGATGGAGGAGAGAGGGACAAATTTGGATGATGATAAATGAAAACAACCGATAAAGGAAAAGGTTGGGGCCTTTGTTCCTTGCTGGATCATCTACATCATTTCCCGCATACGGTACTCCCAGTGCATGCCAAAATATTTATCACATTTCGGTTCACCGGGCTCCCATTCACGGTTCCAGCCGAAGATGGGAGTATATGACCGGGAGTACGATCTGACCAAGGGTATGGGTATGACCGAGGATATTCCTGGCCATCGTATCTACACATGATAGGTGCACTGTCTTCAAAAGGGGGACGCCGGACGTGTTGTCACAAGTTGTGTTGTTTGTCGAACATGAGGGTGGTAGGGTTTGTATGCAGCAAACTCTGGTGTTGCTTGGTCAGAAACACATGCAGAATGACATTTCTGCGTACTAGGGTCAGGGCCATTGTTTTGCTTCCGGTACAGTACGGATCGAATATGCGGTGAGTGGCCAAAAGGGTCTCCATCCAACAGATATTGTGTGTAGGGGGATGGTACAGTGGAGGGGCCAACTTGGATTCACCATTCCGCCCATCCCCAGTGCCAGGAGTTTTTTCCACATCTGCTAACACAAATCAACTTCTCCATTCCTTACATATAAGGGGTGCGTAACCCCCCCCCCCTACATCTTCATTGGAGTCAAAAGTGGCTTTCCATCCGGTATCGGCCCGGCTAACGCCTCCTTGTAAGCCCACGCGGTGCTACCGTACTACCGAGATTGGAAACATGGGCGTGCCATCTACATATCGGAGGCAGAAAATCTCCGCCATGCACAACCGCTTGGTAAGAGTTGGAGTGACCGTGAAACATGTCGCACATTCCTAAGCTGCCTCGCTGAAATCCTCATCTCACGGAATTAATCATGATATCTTTTTGACGCTGTGGAGCAATAGTGGAAGTGTTCAAGTCAATTAATCTACATTCACCCCCATTCTTCCATTTATTAATGGGTGGTGGGTCGGGGGTGTGTGTTCGGTGAATGGTTGCGGGGGCACCCAGAAGAGATAGGGCTGCTGCTAGGAAGAGTTTGATAATTTCAATTTTCTTCCACCTGCGGAAAATAGCGCTACTGGTTCGAATTATTGGACGGGCTTGGGAAACAGCTAAGGATTTTCTGCTCTGGGAAGGCTAGTCCCTATCCCTCTATAATACCCATCCTCCCGGTCATAACGGTCTTGCCTTGGGACCCTTGGCAGCTACCATACCAGTAGCATAGCAGCTCAGTGAGCCGAGTCGAATGGGAAGTGAGCCGAGTCGAATGGGAATTGAGCATTATGAGGTAGTTATATCATAGGAAAGGTATGATCACGAACTTCGTTCCCTTGTTCGGCACTCTAAACCGACAAGGCAGGGAGCATAATATTATATAGAACATATGATCATCCTGATCCTTACCTGGATACCACTCATATCTCTTTCTCCAGGCATGTCCCTATTTCCTTGCTCACTCCTTCGGCGGTAGAAAAGAAGACAGGTCCAGACAACCCTCCCGATCAAGAACAATATTTTGGGAACATACGGAACCACCTAGGACATTTCTGTTGGAAATGAATGGAACCCCCGAGTACTGCTCGGCATGCTCAAACAATACCCAACATGCCTAGAACCTATCGAGCATGCTTGCAACATGCACGATATGCCCCAAGCATGCTCGGCATGCTTTCCCAGTTCCTCCTCCACCCGTCCGTTGCTCTTCCCTCCCGTCCGGATATTCGCCGTTGTTGTTGTCTTTGTTCGGCCGCTCCCCGTTCGCTGTTATCCTGTCCGCCGTTTTGCCGTCCGCGGTTCTTTTGCTCGTAGTCCGCTCGTTCGCGGTCCTTTTGACCGGCGTTCGCTCGTCCGGTGTTTGTCACTGTCGTTCAGTGTTGCTGGTACGGGAGCGTTGCGGGTACTCTGGGGATAAACGGGTATGCAAGCAGGAGGTATAGGGGCGTGGGAGTCGTCGAGTTTGTCTTGCTTATTTTTCTTTTGTTAGCATAGGAATGCGTGGAGGAATGGGGACTTGCCTGGGTATGTGTGGTGGCCGGTAGAGTGCCAGGAAGGATGGTGGAGCGAGTAGGGGATTTGCTTTCATCATTTATTTATACTGCCGCGTTTTTCCTGTTATTTTTAGTTAGTTGTGCGATAAAATAGAGCGAGTTGGTGAGAAAAAGAGATTGACCAAGTGGGTGTTTGAGTGAGAGAGTGTGAGCGGAGAAAATTTTCATACCCCTCTCTTGGCAGTTGCCTTGTGTCTTGGCGATTGGTCTCCGCCGAGTGAGAAGCTGTGAGTACGTTGATGGTGGTGGTTATTATTGCTCTGGAATCCTCGCTGTCTTTTAATTTCTGGGACCCCGACGACTGACAATGACTCACTACCTTCAACTATAGGATATTCTGAGCTATCGGCAACATCACAGAATCAGCTAGTATTGTTTCCTTTAATTTCAAATTTTTGTTACCCAGTTTTAATCATTTTGCTTTACTATTCTAGAAGCTTACCACCCTCCGTTGTTCTCGGAGGTTGATCGTTTGCGCACTGCTAAGCACGAAATCATACTATCCCCCCCACAGTTCAGGCCCCATCCTTCCTGTTTCTCGCGCCTATTGTACTTTGTTAACCCGCCAGCCCACAATACCCCCCAGCAAGACCAAAAACCCAGAAGCAACCTCCACCCGGACACCAACGGCCCACCGGCAACCGTACACTCGAGTATAACTGAGAAACTGGAGATTTGTGATCCACCAGATATCAGGTTGAATAAAAGCGCATAGGCAAGAGGACATACATTGACGGGAGTAGATCCTGGGCCTCCGTTTTTCCAAAATAGTACAACCCCACCCAGCTTAGTCCCCTATTCGCTGCATAATCGTGGTAGCCTCCTATCTAACGCGCTATATGAGATTTACGATAGGAAACTTGAGAGATTCCTGATTCCGAAACCCATTACAATACTATTGTAACCCACAGCTATTTGGCAAGACCAGTCTCGACTTAGTCATGCAGCCTCCAAAAACGGTTGGGTATAAAGTGTCGCACATCAAGCCTCATCTCCCCGCTTTCTTCAGCCGTTCTCGCAGCATTTTATCAGCTCCCCCGATACTTCTACAAATCGTTTTGCTATTTCTATATCCAATTTACACTCTGGATCGAATATCATGGCCCATACTGCGAATGTCAATATCGGCAACAGCAATGCCAACTGCGGAAACATGATAGGTTGTTTCAATTCGATCAACAAAACTGTCTATAAGTCCGACGAGGACGCACAGATCATGCGTTGGCTCTCATCACTGGAGCCAAATAACAGGCATCAAAGCGTTCGCAACGAGCGGTTTGACGGTGTGGGGGATTGGCTATTGGAAACTAGAAAGTTCCGAGAGTGGAAGGGCAGTGAGGGTGGAGACGATGAGGCTATCCTGTTTTGCAGCGGGAATCCGGGAGTGGGCAAGGCGTATCTGAGGCAAGTGGTGAGATGCTTTAAAATAAAGCGAAAGTTGCTGACTGTCGGAAATACTAGTTCACTGGTGATCGACAGCCTTTGCGATCAGGCGGTGGAGGAGGACACAATCGTTACTGGCTTGTACTGTGACTTTCTTGCTCAGCAAGAGCAGACAACTGCCAACATGATGGGAGCTATCCTCAAGCAGCTGGTTGGCAGGGGGGACATTCCGAATTATTTGCGGGATGCGTTTCATAAAGCTAGAAAGGAGTTTGGTGGCAGAGGACTGCGACTTCCGGATATGATGGGAATGCTGAGGATTACGATTGCTTCGCTGCCCCGGGTTTTCATCTGTATTGATGCACTCGACGAATGCCCACCGAAGCATCTTCCTGAACTTCTTAAGTCACTGAGAGATATTGTTCGGGAGTCCCACAGAACGCGAGTATTCCTCACCGGGAGACCGCATGTCAGGGAAGACATTGAAAGATATTTCAGCAAGGCGGTTATGATCCCCATCACCCCTACAAGAGATGACATTAGGAGTTATGTAGAGATGAGGTTGGATGGGGACACGGATCCAGAGGCGATGAACGATAATTTACGGGCGGATATTATTGGAGTCATTTTGGAAAAGATATCTGATATGTAGGCGCATCTACCATTCTCGCTCTATGATTGATCGATACTCACCCGCAATTGTTTATAGATTTCTTCTTGTTTCACTAAACATCGACGCGGTTCTGGACGAGGTGACAATTCGCGCGAGAAGGAAGAAACTCGAGGAGATGACAAAGGGCAGTGGTCTGAGCGATGGCTACACGGCAACTCTAACCCGACTGAAGGCGCAGAGGGGAAACAAACCGATACTCAGACTGAGGGTCCTGATGTGGGTGTTGTATTCGGAACGGCCATTACGGGCCGATGAGCTCTGTCATACCTTAGGAGTGGAGGTGGGATCTCCGGATCTGGATGTCGAAAATGTTCCTGCATTACGGACGCTCCTAGCATCTTGTCTAGGTCTTGTCACGGTTGAGGCGTCCTCGCCAACTATCCGGCTAGTGCATTATACTCTACAAGAGCATCTCTCAAGCGATCCAGCACTATTCCATAGTCCCCATTCAACGATTGCGGAGGTTTGCTTGACATACCTGAATTTTGAATATGTCCGCGATCTCTCACCAACACTTCACTCAGCTCCGGCAACAACACCACTTCTAGAATATTCATCTTGTTACTGGGGGGAGCACACGAGGAGGGGCATGACGGAAAATGCGAAAGTGCTTGCCCTGAGACTTCTGGATAGATTTGAGGAGCATCTATCTTCTCAACTACTATTATTGCATTATAATCGGAATAGAGATTCACGGCCTTATATTAGTGGGGTGGAAGGACCTATCGGATTCACAGGGCTCCACGGAGTAGCAGCCATCGGGATCGTGGAGGCAGTTTCTGCGGTATTGAGGATGAAGGAATGGGATGTTAATGCAAGTGATAGCACGGGGAGCACAGCTCTCACGTGGGCAGCGACAAGAGGGCATTCGGAGGTGGTAAAGATACTTTTAGAAAGTGGGGATGTCAATCCCGATCATGCCGATAGCACATATGGCCGGACGCCACTCTCGTGGGCTGCCGGGTACGGGCATGATGGGGTAGTAAATATTCTTTTGGAACGAGCGGATGTCAATCCCGATCGTGCGGACACCAAATATGGCCTGACGCCACTCTCGCGCCGCTAGGAACGGGCATGAGGGTGTAGTAAAGATGCTTTTGGAACTAGTGGATGTCAATCCCGGCCAGGAAGACACCTTCTATGGCCAAACCCCACTCTCGTGGGCCGCTCTGAACGGGCGTGAGGGGGTAGTAAAGATGCTTCTGGAACGAGGGGATGTTAATCCCGATCATGCGGACACCGAATATGGCCGGACGCCACTCTCATGGGCCGCTGACAACGGACATCTGACTGTTGTAAAGATGCTCTTGGAACGGAAAGATGTCCGCACCGCTACGCCAGATAGCACTAACCAAATGTTGATGCTGGAGGGTGCGAGAAGTTAGACCATATATGAATATTATGATTTGACCGGGATGTCGGGAGTGTATGGTGGACAATGTGAGGATGTTGATAGAACACTCTTAGGAGTGTGGGTATTTGCGATGCATTTCTTTTATATTCGTGGATTTCAGGGAAAGTTCTTTTCCTTGTTTTGTTTTGGAGTTTGGAGGAAAAGGATGGTAGTCTGTGGCACATGAGAGATGAGGTTTCATGGGTATATGTGTTCCTGCTTTTCTCCGCTTCCTTTGGTATCAGAATGATAAGATAAAAATCTTCCAAGGAGCGGTGATTTCCTCTCTCCCTACCTTACTCACCTCCATAAGATCATTCAACAGAGTCCATATTCCCCCGCTGGGTGCCATATACCAATAATATCAAACACCGCTCTCAAGATCTCTCTCTGAAGGACACGGTCGAATCGTGAGGACGCTGCTCGAACGAGACAGTGTCAGCCCTGACCCCGAAGGCGATCGCGTTGGCTAGGTCTCTCTCCCGGCCCCTGCTGCGCATGTGGGCGGGTGCGACACGTCTGTTATTCACAGGTGATTATCTTAACACCGAGATCATAGACACTGGTAGTTAGCATGCTCTCCTGTCGGCACACCCCGATAAGCAGGAACCGGTACCGGACCTCGTGGATTCTCTTTCCACGCAGCGGTTAGCGACCTCCCCTCAGCCGAACAGTCCATGCTACCTCGGCCCCCTCCACTATGGCACCCAACCTTCTGGTACCTTCTTAGGAAAGTTGACACCTACCTAACAGCACTCGATCAATTCTCTCGCTTCTTATCGGCCTGTAGACCAGTATTTTGCCTTGTTCCTTTGTCCTTTGGCTTTTCTCGTTTACATTTCTCCTTTTTCGTTACCCGAAATGTCCCCGCTCCCTTAATGGTTGCCGAGCCATTTCATCTCCCCTCTTGTTCTGCATTCCTATTATTGATTCATGTTTGTCTCACTTTTTTTTCTGGGTGGCCGTATATTGTACTCGGGGGGTGCAGTTAGTTGGGGACACCCATATATGGGAACACGTTTTTACATACAGGCAAACGTGCTTTGTGGCGTTTTTTGCATGAGGGAACAAAGTCCGGCGACACCCAGAATAGGCAGGAAGACACCCTGAATAGGCTAGTATCATAAACTCTGAGATTTGTGGTTCGCCCCACTTACCCTAGTACCATAGTACGGCCCATTACAGACAATGGGTAGGAGAATAGAGCAAGCTTTAGGACGCTCGTCTTTTATATTCGCGAACATGTTTCCCCCTTCCACTAGTTTCTCTCAATGCCACGAGATGATCGCCGTCAGTCTCCTTTGCAAACTATCCGTCGTGATGTGATACTAATGCTAGCTTAGCTATGTCCCATCACCCGAGGTGCCCAAATCCGTGAAATGAAACCCTAACCTTATTGTTTTGAATATACCGTTTCTGATACTAGCCAATAGCCATGTTTGTATCAGCAAGGTGGGAGGGTGGGTCTTGTGTGGTTTGGCTTATTGCGCAGCAGGTACAATGGCTACCCCAAATCTACCCCAAATCTACCCCGCTCCCAAGACTATCACAGTAAGACATAGATTACTCAAACCCTTGACGACCCTATGAGCTGTCACCCCACCTAAGGTTACCGAAACTCTGGTAGGAGAATTCCGTAAGACCGGAGCCTGACAGCCTTGAGCAGGAGATATGGTGCGAGGTCGAACGGGGGTTTATCCGTGTAAGCAGATAGGAAGGGTTGGAGAAACACACATATCACGCCTCCCCTATTTCTTTTTTTTCCAAGGGTGAGGTTGATATCAGCGGCCCAGGGAAGGTCTGGTGATGGCATTCGATATATTGTCACTCCGCAGAAGCGCGGGTAGTGCGGCTGACGCGGCGCCGTGCGTGGTTAACGTCGCAACTCTCGAAGATAGGGAAGTGGAATGAAGGGTCGACCGGGGGTCACCAACTGTGTAATATCATCAGAATGAGCGGGATAAAAGCCTCCAAAGAGACCGGGAGCCTCCAAATTTGATGTTAAGGAATTACAATAAAAAGTAAAGAAAATATATTATTTCATGTACCACCCCGTTGCTTCTTTGGTGGCACATACTCTGTTTGTAATGGAAAGCCACAACTGAAAAATTCTAGAGAAATAGTTCACCGTAGGAGGGAGGCTTTCACTTTGAGCTATTTTGGGCTGTTTTGGCACCGTGGCAGTGGGTGGACAGGAGAGCGCGCACTCTACTATGATACTTGTATTCAATTAAATATGTTTACTAAGATGTCTCGGATTTTCACGAACACTTCTGAGTAGGAATTGCACATCCTTAGAGAAGGTAGGTATGTTGAGCTTTTCCAGGAGCACAAAGGTAGCAGGGTACTCAAAGTCATCGTGGCCACTCAGTGACCGGGGGCGGCGGGTTGCTGTGTTGTCCAGGGCTAGCTCTGTTGATGGCCGGAGGGTTGGTGGGGCAAAAGGTGGTAAATCTGGTCATTTCTCCAGGAGATCCCGGACCACCGTACCAGAGGGCGGCTGGGGAATTCGAAATTTTGTTCCTGTGATCTGCGGTTACACGAGTCTGCGTGGCTTTGAAATATTTATTGACTTATATAATATTATATACTGGATCTCCCTCTGGTGGGCAGGACCGGACCGCCGCATTGTTGGGATAGGCAAGTCTACGGGGCAACGGGGATTATCGCCCCCACAGCCAAGCAGGGGAAGCCGTGCCATGTCCGAGAAATTGGGGCACGAATAATACCGCACGTCACCGTATCGCTGGCAACAGATGCCGTACTGCCTGCCACGAATCACGACTATAAGCTATATACCATACCGGAGAAAACGGTATGTACAGTACAACAAAATTTGATCCCTGGCGATGGCATCTTGTGCCATAAGACTTCGCATGGTAGAAAAGAGATCGTCAGTTGAGCCTCCTTCTATGATAAGCGGATTTCAGATGTACAAGCTGCGCTAATGAGAGAATGGTTAGACAAGGGACTGGAACATGAGGGTTTGGTAGCGCATAAGGAACATTGTGTGTGGGGAGACGGGCCAGCTTCTCCTTTCCTCACGTGTAAGCGTGGCCCCTCCATTGAGATTTCAACCGGTTTTTTATACTGGCCTGGCTAACGGCGCATTGTAAGCCCGCATCGGGTTGCCGTACTCGAGCACTGTACTTGTCGGACAAATGTATGGGCTGTCTCCATATCGGAGGCGCGAGTCTTCGCTGCGGAGTCACTCGGTAGAAGTTTTCACGAAACATGTCTCAAATTCCTAAGCTGCCTCACGAAAATCCTCAACTCATGAAATTAATTGTAATTTCTCTCTTCGACACTTTTAGGAAATAGTGCCAGTGTTCAAATCAATTGGTCCATATTTCACCTTTACAGTGCCTCCCAGTGACGCATAATGGATGTGCAAGCGTATGCAGTAAAAAGAGTTTGATAATTTCCATTTTCTTCCGCCTCCAGAAAATTGCCCTAGTTGCACGAGCTATTAGACGGCCTTGAGTAATAGTTAAAAATTTCTTAGTCCGGCATGTTAACCCTCATCACTATAATATCCTTGTTTCCGATCATACCACTCTGCCATTGGGGCCTTGGACAAATACCGGTATGATAGCACAGGGCCCTACAGTGAGTAGAATGGAATGGGAATTGAGTATTGTGGATTAGCTGTTGGAGGAGTGTTGCTGCAAACCCCATTCCCTTATCCGGCACTCCCTAAATAAATAGTAAAGATAGAAGCATGTATAAAATATAACAAAATGACCCGGACCCTTCCATAGATACCACTCATATGTCTTTCCCCTATGCATATTCCCATTTCATTGCCCATTCTGTTGGGCGAGCTTTCCATATCTGGTAAGATGTTAGTTTGGAGTGATCATGGTGACGAGATGTCCAGTGACGGACTGTGTATGTCACAAGATTGAGTCACTAGCATGTTCCCTTTCCTTTTCTCTATAAGTAGTGGGACCTCTCCCCCAACAGTAGTCCAATTAAGTCTCCAAGGTCCCACACATTCCTATGACGGCAAAGGAAAGACAGGTTCCGAGAACCCTCCCGATAAATCACCAAAAGTTTGGAACAAAAGAAACCACCAACATCATCCTGGAGCCCACGACTGACAATGACCCGCTACCACCCTTCAACCCTAACAGCTTCTGAGCGATCAATGACATTGCGCAATTAGCTAGTATCGCTTCCTTTGATTTCAGATTTTGTTACCCAGTTTTAATCTATTTGCTTTACAGTGTTGATAAGCTTACCACCCTCCGATGTTCTCTGAGGTTGATCGTTTGCGCATTCGCGAGCACGAAATTGTACTGTCTTTCCATACCGCCCAGGCCCCATCCTTCACCTTTCTCGCACCCATCATACTTTGTTATGCTGTCAGTCCACCATACCCCCCCAACAAGGCCAACAAGACAGAAACAACCTCCACCCAGATACCACCTGCAACAGTGCATGGAAGAATAGTTGAGAAACTGGAGATTTGTGATCCACTCGGTATCAGGAGAAATAAAAGCGCATAAGAGAACGTGCATTGATGGGAGTGAATCCTGGGCGTCTGTTTTTCCAAAAAAATAGGGCAACCACAACACCCCACCCAACCCAGTCCCCTGTTCGCCGCATAACCCCACGCAGCCTCCTATCTAACTCGCTATCATATGAGATCTATGATAGAAAACTTGAGACATTCCCGATATCGAAACTCATTACAATACTATTGTAACCCACAGCTATTTGGCAAGACCAGTCTCGACTTAGTCATGCAGCCTCCAAAAACGGTTGGATATAAAGTGTCGCACAACAACCCTCATCTCCCCGCTTTCTTCAGCCGTTCGCATAGGATCTCTAAACAACCCTGATACTCCTACAAATCGTTTTTCTATTTCTATATTCAACCTACACTTTTGATAGAATATCATGGCCCAGATTACAAATGTCAATATCGGCGACGGCAATGCCCAGAGCGGCAACATAATAGGCAGCTTCAACGTTTATAAGTCCGGCGGGGACACACAGATCATGCGTTGGCTCTCACCACTGGAGCCAAATAACAGACATCAAAGCGTGCGCAATGAGCGGTTTGACGGTGTGGGGGATTGGCTATTGGAAACTAGAGAGTTTCGGGAATGGAAGGGAAGTGAGGGTGAAGGCGATAAGGCTATCCTGTTTTGCAGTGGGAATCCGGGAGTGGGCAAGACTTATCTGAGGTAAGTGGTGAGATTCTTTAAAATAGAGCGAAAGTTGCTGACTGTCGGAAATATTAGTTCACTAGTGATCGATAGCCTGTGCGATCAGGCGGGGGAGGAAGGCACCATCGTTACTGGCTTGTACTGCGACTACCTTGCTCAGCAAGAGCAGACAATCGCCGACGTGATGGGAGCTATCCTCAAGCAGCTGGTTGGCAGGGGGGACATTCCGAATTATTTGCGGGATGCGTTTCATAAAGCGAAAAAGGAGTTTGGTGGCAGAGGGCTGCGACTTCCGGATATGATGGGAATTCTGAGGATTACCATTGCTGCGCTGCCCCGGGTTTTCATCTGCATTGATGCACTTGATGAATGCTTACCGAAGCATCTTCCGGGATTTCTTAATTCACTGAAAGAGATTGTTCGGCAGTCCCCCGGGACACGAATATTCCTCACCGGAAGACCACATGTCAGAGAATACATTGAAAGATATTTCAGCAAGGTGGTTGTGATACCCATCACCCCTACAACAGATGGCATTAGGAGTTATGTAGAGATGAGGTTGGATGGGGACACGGATCCAGAGGCGATGAACGATAATTTACGGACGGATATTATTGGAGTTATTTTGCAAAAGATATCTGATATGTAGGCGCATCAACCATTCTCGCTCCATGACTGGTCAATACTCACTTGGAATTGTATGTAGATTCCTCCTCATTTCGCTAAACCTCGGGGCTATTTTAGGAGAGCTGGCAATTCGTGCGAGAAGGAAGAAACTTGCAGAGATGGCCAAGGGCAATGGACTGGGCGATGCCTACACGGCAACTCTAACCCGACTAAAGGCGCAGAAGGGAAACAAAGCGATACTCGGACTGAAGGTCCTGATGTGAGTGTTGTATTCGGAACGGCCATTACGGGCCGACGAGCTCTATGATGCCTTGGGAGTGGGGGTGGGATATACTGATCTTGATGTGGAAAACGTTCCGGCATTGCGTACGCTAATAGCATCTTGTGTGGGTCTTGTCACGGTTGAAGCTTCCTCGTCCACTCTCCGACTGGTGCACTATACTCTACAAGAGCATCTCTCAATCGATCCAACAATATTCCATAGCTCCCATTCAGCAGTTGCGGAGGTTTGCTTGACATACTTCAATTTCGAATGTGTCTGGGATCTCTCGCCAACACTTCACTCGGCTCCCGCAACAATGCCGCTTCTGGAATATGCTTCTTATTGCTGGGAGGAGCACACAAGAAGGGACATGACGGAAAATGTGAAAGTGCTTGCCCTGAGACTTCTGGATAGATTTGATGAGCATATATCTGCCCAACTAATATTGGAGCGTCTTCGTGGTGCTGGATATGGAAGCTCAGGCTGTTATTTTTCTCTATTACAAAGACCTATTGAATTTACAGGACTCCACCGAGCAGCATGTCACGGGATCGTTGGGGTAGTTGCCGCCATATTGACGGCGAAGGAATGGGATGTCAATGCACCCGATTGCGTTGGGAATACAGCTCTCATATGGGCGGCGGCAAGAGGGCATTCGGAGGTGGTAAAGGTGCTATTGGATCGAGAGGATGTCAATCCCGGCCAGCCAGACACCTTCTATGGTCAGACGCCACTCTCGTGGGCTGTGGAGAACGGGCATGAGGGGGTAGTAAAGATACTTTTGGAACGAGGGGATGTCAATCCCAATCGTGCGGACACCAAATATGGCCGGACGCCACTCTCGCGGGCCGCTGGGAAAGGGTATGAAGTGGTAGTAAAGATGCTTTTGGAACGAGCGGATGTCAACCCCGATCACGCGGACACCGAATATGGCCGGACGCCACTCTCGTGGGCCGCTAGGAACGGACACGTGGGGGTAGTAGATATGCTTTTGGAACGAGGAAATGTCAATCCCGACCAGGTAAAAACCCTCCTTGGCCAGACGTCACTCTCGTGGGCCGCTCGGAACTGACATGGGGAGGTAGTAAAGATGCGTTTGGAACTAGTGGATGTCAATCCTGATCAGGAAGACACCTTCTATGGCCAAACCCCACTCTCGTGGGCCGCTGTGAACGGCCGTGAGGGGGTAGTAAAGCTGTTTTTGGAGCGAGCGGAGGTCAATCCTGACCGGGCGGACACCAGATATGGCCGGACGCCACTCTAGTGGGCCGCTGAGAACGGGCATGAGGGGGTAGTAAAGATGCTTTTGGAACGAGCGGGTGTCAATCCCGACCAGGCAGACACCTACTTTGGTCAGACGCCACTGTCATGGGCCGCTGCGAGCGGGCAAGAGGGGGTAGTAAAGATGCTTTTGAAACGAAAGATGTACGCACCGCTACGCCAGATCGCGCCAACCAAACACCACTACCGAAGGCTCTCTCTGAAGGACACGATCGAGTCGTAAGGATGCTGCTCGAACGGGATAATGTCTACCCTGACACAGCAGCAGATCGCCTTTGTTAGGCCTCTCTCCTCGCCTCTGCTGGGCACGTGGTCAGATGCGGTATGTCTGTTATTCGGAGGTGATGATCTCAACCCCGAAATCATAGACACCAATAGTCAGCATGCACTCCTATCAGCACAACTCGATAAGCGGGAACCGGTGCCGGACCTCGAAGATTCTCTTTCCAATTAGCATATAGCGGCCTCCCCTCCACCGGGCTGTCCAGGATGACTCGGCACCTTCCCATATGGCCCCTACTATCCTGGCTCCTTCCCACGAGCGTGGACACCCACGTAACGAGGCTCGCTCAATTCTCCCACCGACTCTTAGACCTGTATTTCGCCTCTTTTGTTTGTCTTTTGGCTTTTCTCGTTTACATCCCTTCTTCGTTACCTGAAATCTCTCCGCTCTATAAATGATGGTCAAGCCATAAAATCTTTTCCTTTTCCTTCCTATTATTCGCTAGTATTTGCTTTACCTTTTCTGAGTGGTGGTGTATAGTATGATAGTACGGCCCATTATAGGCTGTGGTTAGGAGGATAGACTAAGTTTTAAGACGCTGGTCTCTTATATTTTCGCGAGCAGTTTATCCCCTCCCACTAGTTTCTCTCAATGCCATCAGGTGGTCACCCCCGATTTCTTTAGCAGTTCCTCTGTCGTGATGTGACACCGGCGCTGGTCCCGCTATCTCATCACTGGAGGTGCCCATATCAGTAAAATAATGTCCTAAACCTAGTGCTTTTGAATGTGCCCGCTTTTAATATCAGCTAATTGCCACGTTTGCATTAGCAACGGGTGAGTGCGGGCCTTGTACTGTATGGTCTATTGCGTACCATGTACAGTAGCAACTTCCAATATCCTCCGTTTACAAGACTATCAGAGTCAGACATGAATTACTCTATAACTAGTGATAGCCACAATCAGATCATGATCGAGTTTTGCTCGAGCAGGACCCCCGTGATCTGCTCGATTTGCTCCATCAGTGGCACTGCTCGATCATACTCGAGTAGCATCGATCATAGTCGATCACCTCGTGTTTATATGTCATAGTAATCAACTGATATTCCATAAAGGAGGCGCACTTCGGGATAGTGGCAGACCGAAACCAGCCATAATCAACCATACCAAATCATGCTCGAGCTATGACCGTGCTCTATCGATTGCTTAAGATTGGTGGAAATCATGATCGCGTGCTCTCCAAAAACTCCCATCGGCGTGACACTTTGTGACGGCGTGTCCGTCACCCTCCTGCCCGTGGGCCTATTTCTAGGCATCGCTTCCTTCTTTCACCATTCATAAAAAATGTCAACACTTGGATCACAATTTTATATTGCCCGATCCGGTCTCGCCTCCAGTGTTGAGATTGTTATTGTTCCGCCGACCCCGCGGCCCGGGCTACGATGTGCGTGGGTGGCACTTTCCAGGTGTACTGTGGGGTGGACCGAGGCGCGGTGTTGGCTGACCACAGGGATGTGATGCTCTTAGGGTACGTAAACCGGGTCGGTAGTGATCCTTTAGCTAGCTACAGAATCTGATTCAAAATTGAATTCCACTGAACAATGCGCGACCTGAGACCATACTGGATCACTCGATCACATGAATATGCTCGATCAGGGTCTACTAATTTGATCGATCATTCGATCATGGGGTCCTCTCGATCAAATCATGATCGATCAGAACCCCCATAATCTGCTATATCATGATTCAACCCATCACTATCTATAACCCTGCACAATCCTATGAGTTAGAACCCTAGCCAGGGTTTTAGTAACTCTAGTAAGAGGATCCCGTTAGATCGGAGGATGACTTCTATGAGCAGGAGGTACCGTAGGGGGTTGAAAGGGAGTTTCTCTGGGTTAGAAAATGGAAAGGGTACGAGAAACCCACACACATTAGGGTTCCCACTGTCCCCGACTTCCGAGAACAACTTGATATTAGCTGATCTAGGAACGGGCTGGTGAAGCAATCTTATTATGTGCTGTACAGTACACCTATATTTGGTGTGGTGTAAAATACCTGTACTACCCGTACCGATAGTTCAGTCCCTAGGCAGGAGGGCGTGTGGCGCGGCTGAGTCAGTACTGTAGCTCAAGTGTCGCAACTTTCAAAGATAAGGAGGGGCATATGGGAGAAGGGAGAGCTAGAGGCCACCAATTACACAATATCAGAATTAAAAAAACAAAAACCCTCACCAAAGAGCCTGGGAATCTTCAAATCTGATATTTAGGAATTATTATAAAGGTCAAAGAAAAATATAATATTTCATAATATATGATACCACCTCTTTCGCGTCTTTGATAGCACAAACTCTGTTTGTCATGGAACGCCACAACCTCTTGAAAAATTCTGGAGCAATTGCTCCTCATCGGAGGAGAGCGCTCTCTTCGCATTAGTTTTGGGGCTGTTTGGGCATCGCGATGGTTGGTTGGTGGATAGGGGAGTGCACACTCTACTACTGTATTCAGTGAAATGTTTACTATGATGTCTCAGATTTTCACACACACATCTGAATAGGGCTTCTACATCCTGAGAGACGGTTTGTATGTTGAACTTTCCGGCAGGGTTATGGCACGAGGTACTAGAAGTCATCAGTCGTCACTCGGTTACCGGAGGTTCGTTTGGGGCTGTTAGAACTATCACGGGAGATGAGGGATCAGATGAGAAGAAGTTGATTGATGATTGGGTATCTAAAGGTGAAGAGCGAGCAAGGGAAGAAAAGAAGAGAACCCTGGTAACCAAGAAATTGAGGAAAGCCAGGGGCGCTATGAGAGGAATATAATAATACTGTGAAGGGAACACCTAATCATCTTTTCCAATACGGGCTGTTGGGTGAGAGGGGGGTGAGAGGGGGGGAGAGCGGTTGATGGCTAGTGAGATGAGAAGAGGCAAATCGGGTCATTTCCTCGCTAGATCCCAGGCGTTTGTTCTGGTGGACTATGAGTGCACGGGTCAACGTGGGTTGGAAGTATTTATCGATTTACTTACCGAATCACTTTCTGCTCGGTCGGACCGGGTCGTTGCATTGTTTGGATAGTCACATTTACGAGGCATAGAGGATTCTCACCTCCACAGCCAGGTTCCCAGCAATAGGATTTACGGACAGCGATTTGGATACTTGGTTAGATGGTATAGCAATGGAACGGCCTTATAGTATAACGGCCACATATGGATATCCTAGCTGGAAAAATCTTCTCGCAAAGAACAATAGGAAAGCAAAATACTATAAAGGGTTTAGCGGAAGCTGCAGGTATGAGGGAAAAGAATCCGGGTAGTCCAGGAAGAGAAAAGCATGCTTGTTTTCCTTCATTAGTTGTTTTTTGTTAAGGGTCCATTCTGTCTCTCTCCTCACTCATCTGTATTTGGTTTATCTGTCATTCGTTCATCCCGGTTTACCAAGCTACCATTTTCCATTCTTGTTAAGGATGGGGGTATATGACCGAGGGTATGATCTAACCTAGTATATGATTAGGCGGAGGGTATATCTAACCAAGGTATCTCGAAATGGCAGGAGTTGTCTCTTTTAAAGGAGGTGTCGGATATGTTTCCCCAAGTGGTGTTTGATGTGCTTGACTAGGTGTTGGTCAAACATGCAGAATGGTAGTTGATGTATGCGGCAGAGGTTGAAAAACAGACAGAATAACATTTCTACTAGTTAGAGTTAGGGTTGTTGTTATGCCAAAGGAGCCGAGCACATATGCGGTAAACTGCCAAAAAGATCACCTCCAACACCAGGCAGGGGAAAGGGTGCCATGTCCGATCCGGACTTTAGTGCGCGAATGGTACCGCAAATCACAGTTGTAAGCTACCACACCGGAAAGAACTTTATGCCAGTGTACAAAATTTCACTCCTGGTGATTGTGCCTGGTTCTATAGAAATCCGGGTGGCGGAAAGAGTTGGTCATTTAAGCTTTCCCCAGTGACGAGGGGATTTCAGATGCACAAGGCGCAGATATGAGAGGATTGGTGGACAGAAGACTTGAACATGAGACTTCGGTAGCACATAGACTAAGAAATATGGTGTTTGGGTACGCGGACCGGCTTCTCCTTTGCTCAACTGTAAGCTGTCCGTAACCCCCTTTCCAACATCTCCATTGAGATCTAAAGAGGCGTTCCATACCGGCCCGGCTGACGGGGCCTTATAAGCCCGCGTCGAGTTACCGTACTGTCGGACCATATCGGGGGCACGGGTCTTCACCTGGTACAGTACACGAACTGTACGGTATCTAAATCCTTCTCATTTCTTACACCTCCGTCGCGATCCCCACAGCCCACAAGGCGAGGACCATACCCCCCAGCCCAGCATATCCCCCAGAATCCATGTGCATTTAGGCTCCCACAACGTACCTGAAATAGTATATAGCTGGGACACCGGAGATGCAAGATCCAATAGATATCATGGCGAATATAAGCGGATAGGCAACAACGGTGGGCTCAAAGAGCGTATAGTTACGAGAGTAAATGCTAGGCGTCGGTATTCCAAAAGAGTACCAATCCCAGCCTAGTCGTCTGTTCACCGAAAAAGTCCCAACAACCACCTAGGTAACCCCCTCTAACTTATACGATATTTACGATGAGAAACTCGGGAGATTCCGGATGTTGAAACTAATTAAAATACCAAGCCACAGTCACTCAGCAGTGGCGTGTTCATATTAACCATGCACCCTCCAGAGGTGATTGGATATCAAGTGTCACACAACAAGCCTCATCTCCCCGCTTTCTCTATGCGTTTTCGCAGACCTCATAAACTCCTCGGAGACCCGTACAAATTGGTTTAAAATTTCTACATTCAATCCATACTCTTGAAAAAACACCATGGCCCAGACTTCAAATGTCAAGATCGGCCACGGCAATTCCAACTGCGGCAACATGTTTGGTTGTTTCAACAAAACCGTCTATAAATCCAAAGAAGACGCAGAGATTATGCGTTGGCTGTCTCCACTGGAGCCAAGTGAGAGACATGAAGGCGTACGCACAGACCGATTGGACGGTGTTGGGGATTGGCTTTTGGAGACGGGGGAGTTTCGGGAATGGAGAGGTGGTGAGGGTGGAGCCGATAAAGCTGTCTTGTTTTGCAGCGGGAATCCGGGAGTGGGGAAGACGTATCTGAGGTAAGAGGCGGGAGTCTTCAAACTAGAGCGAAGATTGCTGACGGTCGGAAATGCTAGTTCCCTGGTGATCGACAGCCTTTGCGATCATGCAAGGAAAGAGAATATCGCTGTCGCGGGGTTGTACTGCGACTTCCTTGCTCAGCAAGAACAGACAATCACCAACCTGATGGGAGCTATGTTGAAGCAGCTGGTAGGGAGAGGGGAGATCCCGAAGTATCTCCACGAGGCGTTCCAAGAAGGAAAATTGGAGCTTGGTGGCAGAAGGCTGCGGCTTCCGGATCTGATGGGAATGCTGAAGGTCGCGATTTCTTCGCTACCCCAAGTATTCATCTGCATTGATGCACTGGACGAATTCTTACCGAAGCATCTGCCAAAGCTACTGGAGTCGCTGAGAGATATTGTTCGGGAGCCCCCTAAGACGCGAATATTTCTCACGGGCAGGGCTCATGTCAGGGAAGACGTCCAAAGATATTTTGGTAGGGCGGTTGTAGTGCCCATCAGTCCTACCACAGATGATATTAGGAGTTGTCTGGAGATGAGGTTGGACGAGGACGCCGATCCAGAGGCGATGGACGATGGTTTACGGGTGGAGATTATTGGAACTATCCTAGAAAAGATATCTGATATGTAGGAACATTTGTCATTCCGACTCCATCATGCACCAATACTCACCCATGATTGTGTGCAGATTCCTCCTTGTTTCGCTAAACATCGACGCTATTCTGGGAGAGGTGACAATTCGTGCGAGAAGGAAGAAACTCCAAGAGATGGCTAAGGGCAATGGATTGAGCGATGCCTACACGGCAACCCTAACCCGAACGAAGGGGCAGAAGGGAAACAAAGCGATACTCGGACTGAAGGTCCTGATGTGGGTGTTGTATTCAGAACAGCCATTACGGGCCGGCGAGCTCTGTCATGCCTTGGGAGTGGAGATAGGATCTACGGATCTGGATGTCGAAAACGTTCCTGCATTGCGGACGCTCCTAGCATCTTGTTTGGGTCTTGTCACAGTCGAGGCTTCCTCTTCCACTGTTCGGCTTGTGCACTATACTCTGCAAGAGCATCTATCAAGTGATCTAACACTATTCCACTGCCCCCACTCAAAAATTGCGGAAGTTTGCTTGACATACCTCAATTTTGAATGTGTCCGGCAACTCTCGCCAACACTTCACTCGGCTCTAGCAGCAATGCCACTTCTGGAATATGCTTCTTATTACTGGGGGGAGCACGCAAGAAAGGGCATGACAGAAAATGTGAAAGTGCTTGCCCTGAGACTTCTGGATAGATTTGATGAGCATATATCTGCTCAACTAATGTTGCATTATAATCAAGATAGAAGTTCAGGGCCTTATTTTAGTGCGGCGGGATGACCTATCGGATTCACGGGGCTCCACGGTGTAGCAGCTTTCGGGATCGTGGGGGTAGTTGCTGCTGTATTGAAGCTGAAGGGATGGGATGTTAATGCAAGTGATAGCACGGGGAGTACAGCTCTCATATGGGCAGCGAGAAGAGGGCATTCGGAGGTGGTAAAGATGCTTTTAGAGCGAGGGGATGTCAATCCCGATCAGGCAGACACCTACTTTGGCCAGACTCCACTCTCGTGGGCCGCTGGGAACGGGCATTCGGAGGTAGTAAAGATGCTTTTGGAACGAGGGGATGTTAATCCCGACCAGGCAGACACCTGGTTTGGCCAGACGCCACTCTCACAGGCAGCTGGGAACGGGCATGCGGGGGTAGTAAAGATGCTTTTGGAACGAGGGGATGTTGATCCCAATCGGGCAGACACCCACTTTGGCCAGACATCACTCTCGAGGGCCGCTGAGAACGGGCATGAGGGGGCAGTAAAGATGCTTTTGGATCGAGGAGAGGTCAATCCCGATCATGCGGACACCGAATATGGCCGGACGCCACTCTCGTGGGCCGCTGGCAGTGGGCATGAGGGGGTAGTGGAGATGCTTTTGGATCGAGGAGAGGTCAATCCCGATGATGCGGACACCCGATGTGGCCGGACGCCACTCTCGTGGGCCGCTGGGAATGGGCATGAGGGGGTAGTGAAGATGCTTTTGGAACGTGGGAATGTCAATCCCGATCATGGGGACACCAAATTTGGCCGGACGCCACTCTCGTGGGCCGCTAGGAACGGGCATGAGGGGGTAGCAAAGATGTTTTGGGAACATGGGGATGTCAATCCCGACCATGTCGACACCGAATATAGCCTGGCGGCACTCTGGTGGGATGTATACTCGGCAGACCTTTTTGGCTGCTGACCCTCGTTGCGACTTTTTGTGACAAGTCAATAACCCTGGCCCTAAAATGCAGAAATGTTATTCTGGCAGTTTTTTTGACTAAGAAAAATCGCCCTCAACCGTATGTATACTCGAGTACGGTTCTGTAGGGCTGAACTCTATAACAATTTTCGTGATACTTTTTCCTGTGACGGCAACCTTAATGGCTTAGGGGGTGTTTGGCATACCGTGGTTCATAAGGTTACATCTTACAATCCACGGTTTGTAAGGTTTCTCAAACCATTGTTTTTAAGGCCTCCCAAACCATGGTTTGTAAGGTGTGGGTTGCCAAACGTCCAATGGAACCTTGGGAAAAAAATGGAAAATTGGGCTTAGACCCTCGATGAAAAAGCGGATAATAATATCATACCTGGATAGTCCATAGCCCGAACCCTGCCCTGCTACCTGACCTTGAAAAAAAATAACACCCCCTCAATTACCCATTCCTCCCCATATGATACATGATACCATAAAAGCTACAATATATTTTTGAGTAATTTAATAGCTAAAATTTCTCTTCCCTTGGCCGTCGGTTGTCCTCCTCTTTTTATATTATCTCCTATGCCAAGAAATACAGCAAGGATGGAAGACCATTCTCAATAGCTTAAACAAAGAAAGATGGGCAACCTTTAGCAAGATAATGGGCAAAACAACTACATGCCACCATTGGAGAGATGGACGAGGGGGGATACGGAGGCTTCTTACTGTCACGTAGTGCCACCTTAATGTCCGCTGTGGGAATAACCATTATGTCTACTTTGTGTCTTACCTCCCCAACCCGCCGTCCGGGGTAAGGACTTTCTGTTCCCCCCGTGCTTCTCATAGGATTTATATACAGATATCGGGGCCTGCCAGCACCAATTTGGTTCTGAAAGTACCTTAGTAGCCTTAAACCTGATATTTCCGTAACCCGGTAGATTTCTTTCTATATGATGGTGAGGCGTCGTGTTGTATCACATAGCGGTGGGTTAGGGTTGTGGACTGTCCGGGTTGAAAATGAACTTGCAAGTAAAATACTTGCACTCGTTGAACGTTTATGGATCTCTTATCTTTTTCTATAATTCGATTTTCAGCTTTAATGCATAGACTTGGGGGATTCATTAGATGATATTACTGTCACTATCACTTTGGCACGCCGTGAGTACAGTACAGTGGAGTACCACACGGGGCTGGAACACATGGTTGCCATCGCATGCTTCTCAATTTATGTTGATCCTGATTGATGTGAAATATTGAAGGCGAGATACAATTACAAGAAGAGAGTTGCTCGAGCTCTGGTAGTTGGTGTTTCGTTCAAATTCCACATAACGAGGGTATCATGATACCGGTAGATGGCTTCCTGTAGACATTTGTTAAACAAAGCGCTCAATCTTAGCTTACATAGCTATACTTCCAGAATACCGGAGTGTTGCTGAAAGGGCCATTCCGTTGTGCTCGTCTAGTATTAACAGATCATGGTATCATAGTTAAACATTCTTTAAAAAAATCTCCTTTTCCTTAGGTACAGTACAAACAAAATCTCTCTTGGGTCGTTTCTTTGCAGTATCAAAACAAATTCGAGGAATACCGGTCTTGTGTAGCCCACTGTATATCTGGTTCTCAGAATTGCCTGGCCCAATTTCTTTTATTTTCCGGACGTTCTGTCAAGTGCACTGGTCGGACGGCAAGAACACTTGATATCCACGGCCTGGCAGAGGGGAAACCCAGATACATCCAGGACATCAGTATTCGAATAATGCCGTATCATACTCTAGGGCACTGCGAACAGCAAAATGCCATACCACAAATTATAGCTGTAAGCTTGCATCCCACAGCACAAAATTTGACCGCGGGTGATAGTGCCTTGTGACATCGCAGTTCGTGTTGTACAGTACAAAGAACTGATTAATTAAGTCTCCCTCTCTGATAAGCGGATTCCGGATTCACAAGATGTAAAAGGAAGAAGATGGCCACACAAAAATCTTGAAAATGAGGCATTGATGGCATGTAGAGGATATTGCGTGAAGGGAGACGTCATTGTAGAGGAGCTGACTTGGATTCACCATCTTATCTGCTATGCCGGGGGTTGATTGCATATTTAGAAACCTAAATTGGGTTATATCCCCCTCCTGTCTTACACCTCCATTGAGATCTAAAGTGGTTTTCTTATACAGGCTCGGACGGTGGCGTCTTGTAGGTTTACGGTGGGTTATCCCATTATCTTATTGTATTGTATCGTCTCCATGTAAACTTAGAAGAGCGACAGTCAGTAACCCGATTATAAAACAACATAAGAAACAGTGGTGGTAACTAAGATCCTGTTTGGCACGTCAGAAATACTCAGTATTTCGCACTTTTACTCAGTATTTCCGGAAGTGAATGTAAAAATATATAGCACCGTGTTTGGCAAGCATACAAATATTATAGTATTTCCATACCTCAGAATTCTTTCCGCCGTACTTTTTTACTATGATAACCAGAAACTGATAAACGCTGATTCGCTTACATAAGAAAATCTATATAGAGGTTTGGGAGGGTATGTATGGGTATCCCATCGCGCATGACCTGCTCCGACCAAAAGAGATGGTTTGAGCTGGTATTCTGTCCCACGCGGACTATAGGAGGGAAAGACGGCGATGACCAGAACGTAGCGTTTGAACTACGGGAAGAGCCTGAGCTGGGTAGGAGGAGAAACGACGGCAGCAGCAGTAGAAATTTTTACGGAGCTATGGCTGTCCTTGCAGAGTGGCAGATGGGTTGTCCGCACTCGAAGGAGGTATGGAGGGGGAATGTCTCCGTGGCTTGGGATGCACCGCGGGAGGCAGATAGTGGGGGCTGTAGTAGCGCAATCAGTCCCGCGTCGCGACGCTCGGTGGCCCACCGGAGCGGTGTTCGGCCTAGTCGGTCGGGCTTATCGGAGCTGGTGTTGTCCCGCCCGAGCAACGCTTTACCACTTTCTCGTCCCCATGCCTAGCGGCAGAATAGAGGGGCGTTTGGCCGCAGCTATCCGGTTCGTTAGGGTCGACGTCGGCTCGTCCAAGTAGAATTTTTACCACCCCTTCGTGGCAATTCCAGGCAGCACAATGGAGTGGGGTCGGGCCGTTGTGATTTGGTGCGTTGGGGTTGACATCGCTCCGTCCGAGTGGTATTTTCACCACTCCCTCACGTCCACCCCAAGCAGCAGAATGGGGTGGTGTTTGGCCTAACCTGTCAAGCGTGTTAGGGTTGAATTCGCCCTGTCCGAGTAGCAGGTTCATCACTTCCTCGTGCCCATTCATAACAGCACAAAAGAGTGGTGTTCGGCCGTCCTCATCCACTTTATCGGGGTTGCCATCTTGCCGTCCGGGTAGCATTTCCACCACTTCCGTGTGCCCATTAATAGCGGCATACCAGAGTGGCGCCCAGTGGGGCCCGCCGAAAGAGTTGGTATATTATTACCGAAGAATTCGGGCATCTCCCCCGCTTTGCTACTTAGGTAGGGTAATGTGGGAGATAGACTACCGGTACTCGAGTAGACGATGGAGTCAACCGGCTGCCGGGGTTCTGGGGAGTGAAGAAAAGCGGGGCTTTCTTGTGGAACCTCATGGTAGTGTGCCATGGACACTGAGTGTAACAAAACTAAGCGAAAGGACACTGAGGACACTGAGGACGGATAACTGAGCTCTAATCCCAGTATGGCTGGCAGTTTGCATACCGGTACTGCCCTCTACTTGACCAAGGATAAATTATTCGAGCTTTCGGCATAGTGAGAGAATAGGTACTACAGTGCGATAACCTAATGCCAACATGGAGAAAAATTCGCATACGAAGCAATTGACCTCTGCATCTGATCCGCCTCCCGGTCCAATACGTTAGTAAATTTCACCTCTTTCACCTTTTTACTTTTTTTCTGGCCACATTCTACTTATCACCGTAACCCTATTCCACCAAATCTGGCCAAGGATATGAATCTCAAGATGGAGGGAAACAGGACTTTGTGAGGGCATCCCAAGCGAGACTTGGCGCCCGTTCAGTAAGAATCAACTAAAATCTATGATATCATACCCACCAATATTTGCCGAGCCTCGCGGAGCCGCCACCGGGTATATGACAGGGCTCAATAATCTAAATAACCCATACCGGTAGGTTTCTACTGTAGAGTGGGGCAAGGGGGGAGTGCGGAATATAGAAAAAAAACTAATGAATAATAAATAGGCAAAGGGATTTAAAATTAGAAAATAGTAATAAGAGTAAATGAGATTATGATATGAGAAATATTTCGAGCCATAGAAGCTCATCGCGATATACAAGTATCGGAAACAGAAATGGCCTCCCACCAAGATCAAATTTTAGATTATGAACAGAAGCCGACAAACCCTGACTTGAGTACATGAGAAGATCTGGATATGGGGAGAGAAAAACGGCGATAGCTAAGGTTGGCGTTAGGGTAGCGGGAGAAGACTGGGCGGGAGTGAGAGGAGAGAGGAAACAGTGGTGGTGGCAGAAATGCTGATTGAGTTGTTGCCGTCGTTGCAGACATGGTAGACGGGCTATTCGTACTCGAAGGAGGTAAGGAGGGGAGTACCTCCTCGGCCTTAGGCTATGCTGCGGGAGGCAGATTCTGGGGACTGTAGTAGCGCCACTGCTCTCGCATGGCCATTCTTAGCAGCCCACCAGAGCGGTGTGTGGCCGTATTTATCTGGTTGGTTGGAGTCGACGTCGGCCCGTCCGAGTAATATTTTCACAACTCCCTCGTGCCCATTCAAAGCAGCAGAATGGAGTGGGGATCGGTAATCGATATCTGGTACATTGGGGTTGACATCGGCCCGTCCGAGTAGTATTTTCACTACTCCCTCCTGCCCACTCTCAGCGGAACGATTTAGTGGTGTTCGCCCCCCTTCATCTGGTTTGTTGGGGTCGACGTCAGCCCGTTCGAGTAGTATTTTCACCACTTCCTTGTGCCCATTCCGAGCGGCGCACCAAAGTGGTGTTTGGCCGTTGTTATCTGGTTTGTCGGGGCTGACGTCGCCCCGTCCGAGTAGTGCTTTTACCACTCCCACATACCCACTCCAGGCGGCACAATGGAGTGGCGTATTGCCGTCATCATCTTGTACTTCGGGGTCGACGTCGGCCCGTCCCAGCAATATTTTGACCACACCCTCGTGCCCAGTCCAAGCAGGACAATGGAGCGGCGTCCGTCCATCGTGGTCCAGTGTATTGGGGTTGACATCACCCCGTCTGAGCAGTTTTTCCAGCGCCTCCTCGTTCCCATCCCGAGCGGCGCACCAGAGTGGTGTCTGGCCATTGATATTTGGTTTGTCGGGACTGATGTCGTTCCGTCTGAGCAGTTCTTTTACCACTCCCCCGCACCCACTCCAAGTAGCACAATGGAGCGGCGTATTGCCATAATTATCTAGCACGTTGGGGTTGACATCGCTCCGTCCGAGTAGTATTTTCACCGCTCCCTCACGCCCACTCCAAGCAGCACGATGGAGTGGTGTTTGGCCTTGGCCATCTGGTTTGTTGGGGTTGACGTCGTCCCGTCCGAGTAGCATGTTCACCACCTCTTCGTACCCACGCTCAGCCGCACAAAAGAGTGGGGTTTGGCCACCCTCATCTGGTTTGTCAGGGTTGATATCTTGCCGTCCGAGTAGCATTTCCACCACTTCCGAGTGCCCATTATTAGCAGCATACCAGAGTGGCGTTCGGTGCGGCCCGTTGAAAGAGTTGATAGTATTAGTGAAAGATTGAGACATTTCGGTTTATTTAGTGCTTAGGATATTGTAGAAGATGGAAGATGGTGTCGGCCAGAGAGTGAAGAAAAGAGGGGGGTTTCCCGTGGAACATCCCCGATCCCGCAGGATCGCCCAAACTACGATGAGTCAGCTACAGTACAGCCGCATTCGTACAGCTCGCGTACCTTCCCTTGTGCCACAAGAATTGTGCCAATTAACAACAACAAGAGAAAAAGAAGAGCCGTTTAGATCACTACTTTCAGATATGGGTCTAGGGATACTGTGAGATTTTGTCGCAGTTTGATTTGCCGAATAATGAGGGAGAGAGAGGGTTAGCAAAGCGTTCCCAAGGGCCGCGCGGGTACTAGGAAAGGTACTGTACGAGTACAGTACTCGGGGGTAGGCATTAGTCGGGCGCACTTCCGAAACCGGCGGCGTTTTTGCATGGGTGCCAGCACAAATTAGGAAATTTGAGTGATACCTCATGATCACAGTTGGTGAGCAGCAAAAGTCGGGCGCACTCGGTAACCTCTTCCTATTTCTATTCATGCTGAAAGCTGGCCCAGGGACCCACAGTATCATTGGTTTGCTTTTTGCCACTACTTATATTCATAATTTAGCACCTACTAGGATCTGACTTATCAAAGGATATGTTGTTGCTGGGCTCTCTAGGGGGTCTGTAGAGAAGATGGAGAAGGGGGTTGTGGTCGGAGTCGAAATCTGGCGATTAACTTAGGGGGGTGGTTACCCGGACTAGAAAATAGGCCATGGAGTGTCGCCCGACTTACCCCTGTACTCGAGTACAAGAACTCTACGAACGCAGCTGCATTAGAGTACCGATACTGTGAGCCCCATCCCTGGAAACTGCTGGCGGCATGCATATCATACTTGTCCATTGATAAATTATTTGGGCTTTTGACGCCATGATAGGTACTAGTAACGCCAACATGTCTAAATACATTTAAAATATACTTTCACCGGTTGTCAAGTATGAGTAGGTGCGATAGTCCGCGGACCACCGATAGCTTTGGCTTCGCATTTTGCGGGGGTCAGAAATACTTACACCGCATGTTCCCTTCCCTCCCCTTCCAGATACGGGGAACGCAGCAGCACGACATGGATGGGTGAAAGGGGTATGGAAGGTCATATTTTCCTGGGAGAAAGACGGTTCTAAAATACCAGCCTCTCTGCCGTCAATTTAAGTTATGGTGCAATGAGCATTGTATTTTGCTGTGTTTTTTTTCCTTGGTTTGCAATATTACTTATGAGAATTTGCGTCCAAGTAGAGGAGAATGGATTTGAAAGGTATAATCCGGGAAAATTGTAGGGTAACTCCGCTCTCCTAAAATGGCTGACTGAATCCACAGGCCGTGATTGCGATACCGGTAGCCCAAGTTATGATAGTGGATTTCACTTTTTTTTTTTTGGCCACATTCCGCTATCGCCGTAACCCTGTTCCGCCAAATCTGACTATAGATATGAATCTGAGGAGGGAGATAGACAATAGGTATGATTGGGCTCGCCGAATTATCCAAATAACTCTCAGGTCTCTGCTTTAGAGTGGAGCGAAAAGGGCAGTGATTATAGAAAAAGCCAATGAATAATAAATTTGCGAAGGGGACCTAAAATTAGACCATGGCCAGAAGAGTAAACGGTATTATGAGGAAAGTTTCAAGCCACAAAACCTCATCCCGATATACCAGTAGCAGAAATGGCCTCCTACCAACGTGAAACTCTAGATTATAAAAATAAGCTAACAAATTCTGACTCAATTACATAAGAAAATCTCTATATGGGTATCCCCATCACGTATGACTTCCTCCGACCAAAAGAGATAACTTGACACGATTTTCTATCGCGGGCATACTCCAGAAGGGAGGAAAAGGCGACGATGACTAGGGCGTGTAGTTTAAACTATGGGAGGAGACTGGGTGGGGGTGGGAGGAGGGAGGCGGCGGCGGCGGCGACAGAAATATTTATGGAACTGTTGCTGTCAATGCAGATATGGTGGATGGGTAATTCGTACTCGAAGGAGGTAAGGAGGGTGCCTCCTCGGCCTTAGGCTATGCTGCTAGAGGGAGATTCTGGGGACAGTAGTAGTACTACCGCTCCCGGATGGCCCTTCCTAGCAGCCCACCAGAGCGGTGTTTGGCCGTACCTATCTCGTCTGTTGGTGTCGACGTCGGCCCGTCCGAGTAGTGTTTTTACTACTTCCTCCCACCCACTTGAAGAAGCGGAATGGAGTGGTGTTAGCCCATCTTCATCTGGTTTGTTGGGGTCGACGTCGGCCCGCCCGAGTAGTATTGTCACCACTTGGTTGTGTCCATCCTCAGTGGCGCACCAGAGTGGTGTCTGGCCGTTGATATTTGGTTTGTCGGGACTGATGTCGTTCCGTCTGAGCAGTTCTTTTACCACTCCCTCGTGCCCATTCCAAGAAGCACGATGGAGCGGCGTATTGCCGTGGTTGTCTAGTGCGTTGGGGTTGACATCGCTCCGTCCGAGTAGTATTTTCACCACTCCCTCACACCCGCTCCAAGCAGCACGATGGAGTGGAGTTTGGCGTTGGTCATCTAGTCTGTTAGGGTTGACGTCGCGCCGTCCGAGAAGCATCCTAACCACTTCCTCGTGCCCACCCTCAGAAGCACAAAAGAGTGGTGTTTGGCCGCCCTCATCTGCTTTATCGGGGTTGACATCTTGCCGTCCAAGCAGCATTTCCACCACCTCCCCGTGCCCGTTCTTAGCAGCGTACCAAAGTGGCGTTCGGTGGGGCCCATTGAAAGTGTTGATATTATTAGTGAAAGATTGGGACATTTCCTGTTTATTTGCTGCTTAGGATATTGTAGAAGGTAGGTAGGTGATTTAGAATAACCTAATTGGGCTCTCTTTTCCTCCTCGGTAAGCCACGCCCCCCCCCCCTACGTCCCCATTAAGATCTAAAGTGGTTTCTCATACCGGCCCGGCTAACGGTGCCCCGAAAGCCCACAGTAAGCTGCCGTACTGTACTTGTATCGTATTGAATGCTATGTAGGCTTACCGCTCGAATCCTAAACCTAGATGTGTGATGGTTTGTGGCGGCGTTATAAAACGCGCGTGGAACACGTGGTGATAACTTAGCCACCTGCTTGGAGGTAAAAATGCCTCAGTCTTTTTTTTTTTTGCACCTATAATTCTTGGACAAAAGTCATCTTTGGTGGGTCCAACTATCGCACAAAACATACCAAAGTGGTCGAAATTCAGAGTTATAGAAATCGTGAATTGCACCCATCTTTTAATCAGTTGATACAAAAAATATACTAATAGATATCTAGAGACCTAGAGGTTCTGAAATTTGCATTTCTGTATCAAAGTTTGTTCTGTGGGCAACTCTCGACACTTTGCGCGACTTATTCTAAAACCAGACTTAAGTACTACGAATCTGTACGGACCCTCATTCAAAAAGGTACTTGCTCCCAAAATCACCAATTCCACATCACTACAGTTCAGGCAATATTACACCATATGCTTCAAAATTTAAATGTCAGAATCGGAACACCGAAAATTACTATTTCACAAAGAATTGAACTACTTCCACTGCAGGTGGTTGAATTATGGCGCTGTGGAAAACAGCATTTTTGGTGTAAAAGTGGCCATCAACGATGACTTTTGTCACCGAACTGTACTATTGCACAGTACTTGTGCCATTAATCGTACCAGTGTTGTTTATACTTTGGGGTGCAACCGCATCCGCAAAGTTCCCATACCCTACGAAGTGCCACTGACCCTTGGGAATATTTTGCTAACCTCTCCCTCTATCACTCATAGGACGCAAATCCTGATAAGTGTTAGCGGTGTCAGTGGAGATATATCCGGGAGTTATTATCTAAATAACTCTTGTTCTGTTGTTGTTGACAGGTAGTGTTCTGGGAGTACTATGAGAACTTTGTGGATGCGGCTACGCTGAGAACGTCTCCCACATGCTAATTCCATTCTGGGTTGTCCACCGGGAATTTATTCTACTACCTCGGATTATTAGCATGGGGTTGTGGAATCTCGTCTAAGCACTACCGATGCGGTAGGTGCATGCAGAGTGTTTTCACAAATCCGGGGGAGATTGATGGAAGATCCTGCGGGATCTGGGAGGTTACACAGAGCCCCCGCATTTCCCCAGGCCCACGGAATTCTAATAGCGGACCCCCTCTATCATCCGTCTTCTATAATATCATAATCAACAAAAAACGGAAAATGTCCCAATCTTTCGGGAATAATATCAACCCTTTTACCGGGTTCCACCGAACAGCACTCTGGTATGCTGTCAGGAATGGGCACGAGGAAGTGGTGAGAATGCTGCTCGGGAGGCCAGATGTCAACCCCGAGAAACCAGATCGGTATGGCCTAACACCACTCCATCTTGCCGTTATGAACGGGCATGAGGAAATGGTTAAAATTCTACTCGGACGGGATGACGCCAACCCTGACAAACGAGATAATTTCGACCAGACACCACTCAGTTATGCTGCTGACAAGGGGAACGCGAGTGTGGTGAAGATGCTGCTCGGACGGAAAGAGGTCAACCCCAATAAGCCAGATCGGGCAGGCCGAACACCACTCTTTCATGCTGTTGAGTTCAGGCGTGAGGAAGTGGTGAACATACTACTCCGACGGGACGACGTCAGTCCCGACAAACAGAATAACCTCGGCCGAACACCACTATCGCGTGCTGCTGAGAAAGGATACGAGGAAGTGGTAAAGATTCTACTCGGACGGCAAGACGTCAACCCCAACAAACCAGATAGGGACGGCCGAACACCACTCTCGTGGGCTCTCAAGAATGGAAACGCAGGGGTGATAGCGTTGTTACAGCCTCCAGCATCCCCCGCCCCTAGCACAACCTTAGGCTAAAGAGGCATCTCCTTCTTCGTCACCTCCGAATATGGATAACCTATGTGTCATGTCCTCAAGGTCTACAACAGCTCTGTAATTTTACCTATCACCGCCATTTCCACCCTCTCCTCGCGCTCACCTAGCCTCCTCCCCCCGTTTAGAGTGCCACCTTGTTGTAACTGCCTTTCTTCCTCCCCTTCCTGAGTTGATTGGCTAAGCTAAGTCAGCTTAAATATTTTCTTTTGGTCAAGGAAGCCACACGCGATGGGAATGCACATATCTACTACATACCCTTCCAAACCCATATGCCAATTTTCTTATGTGGTCGGGTGAGGATTTGTCTGTTTCTATTTTTAATCTAGAGTTTTGGCGTTGGCTGGTTGGCTGCTGATTTCTATTGTATTTTGACAAGTCGGTATGGCTCGAAATTTCCATCATATTTTACCCCTATAGTTGTTTCTGGCTGCAAATCCTCTTTGCATATTTCATATCGGTTTATTTTTTCTAAAATTCCTTTTTTCACCTCCCCCCACCTCTAAATTAGGGGACCTCAGGACTGTTTGGATACTACACAGAAGCCAAATATAAGGCGCAAGTACTTCCGACACTCATGAAAAGCGACACTCATGAAAAGCGACACGAAAGCTAGTTGTTTTCAAAGATGTAGCGGTGATTGGCTTCTGCCACCGGTACTCCTGGTAAGGTCAAAAGCTAGAACATACGAGCCCAAATTCCATGGGGACGGCGCGACCGGAGGCAATTAGGGGAGCGGCTTTGTCGGCAAAGCCCGTCGCCCCTAAAAGAGTTGAGTGATTAGGAAACTGCATACCAATTCACAGCCTCAAACTTTTGATAAATCCTCCACTTCCGTCGATATCTCAGCCTTGCCAGAATTTTGCTATGATAGTATCGGTGTTGTAATTCTCACCTGCGGTATGAACATGGCTTAGTAATGGTGGTGCTAATATGCCGCTGTCCTCCAAAGCAAGGTTCGACACTTTTTAGGCTTGCCCATTCAGGAAAACCAATAAAACAAGAACCCCTTCAAGTGTGATGCTAACTCCATTCTACGAGTGCCGTATCACCAACTTGAACAACCCACTATTCAACCGAGTGCTACGTATAGATGTCGGTGCGGGCTACCTGTACGGCGCACGATCTCGCGGAGTAGGGCCAGCATACACCTCCCTGTCGCCCCACGCTCAGGCCAGTCTCCTGAATCCGCTGTGAGGGTGGCAGATCTAAACTGGCCTCAACAACTGTTTTTATACCCCTACCTCTGTTAGTAACTAGTGAATAGGCAAAACGCACTATCCCCCCACACCCACACTCGTAGCCCCACGGCCAGTTTTTCGAGTTTATAAGGTGTCTGACCCTTAATGGTCGAGAGTTACCGAACAGCCTACCATGTCGTGTAATATCGACTTACAAGAGAGCTGGAAGGTATATATTCTATCCCACTCCAGCTCCCTTTTGCCCACCCCGATCGTTTCCCTCCGCCAGGCATTCCACTTGGTGCTCAAGTCGGGCATCATAAACATGTATAATCTTCACAGCCAGGCTAGGAGACTTTGCCATGTCCGAGGCATCAATGCGTGAGCAATGCTGCACGTCACCGTATTTGCCGACAACTAACGCCGACAGCAGAAAATCCCGGCTATAAGCTGCGAAACCTGATGTCCGGCGATAACGGCCCGTGCCGTAGGGGTTTACTTTACAGAAAGAGTTGATAAATTAAATCCTCCCATACGACACGCAGGTTTCAGATTCCCAACCAGCCGAGATAAGAGGGTGGTTGGACAAAAGACTTACACAGGGGGCTTTGGTAGCACGTAAGAAGTATAGGGGGATACTACTGTGGAGGAGCCAACTTGGATTCACAATATTTTTATTTGAAACCCTAAAGGTTGGCTGCTCATTTAGACACCTAAAGTGGGCTCGTTCCCCCCCTCTGTAAGCCGTGCCCCCCCTTACATTTCTATTGAAATCTAAAGATGTTTCTCACACCGGCCTGGCTAATAGTACCTTGTAAGTCCACGGTAAGCTGTCATACTGTATCGTATTGAGAGCTATGAAAACTTACAGTTCGAACTCTAAACTTAGATGAGTGATTTTAGATGAGTGATGGTTTGTGATGGCGTTGTAAAATACACCTGGAACAAGTGATGATACCTAAGCCATCTGCTTAGAGATAAAAGGGGGTCAAATGCAACAGTGTTTATGAATAGACTGGGGCAGAGCTAAGTATTTTTTTTGCACGTCCTATTAATCATAGCAGTATCGTTTACACTTTGGAGTACAACCACATCCACAAACCTCCCATACCCGGCCAAGTGCTGGTCGCCCACGGGAATATTTCTCTAACCTCTCTTCTTGTTACTCAGTAAGACACAAATAGTGATGAACTTTTGCAGTGCCCCTAGGTATATATCCGAGAACAGTTATCTAAAAGGTTCCTGTTCTATTGTTGTCGGCAGGTATTGTTCTTGGGGTACCATCAGAGCATTGCAGACACGGCTACCCTAAGAGTGTTGTCCAGGTGGTAGTTTCTTTCAAAGTCGTCCACCGAAGATTTATTCTGTTTTCTCAGGTTGTTAGATTAGCGAAATTTTTGGATCACGAATTATCCTCGAGGGCTAAACCACACAGCTGGCACTGGAGGGTGGTTGTTTATCGCGGAACAAGATTTGAGTAATTCTTGGTATAGTACCGCTGGCAGAAGGATAACACATAAAGAGGTGTGAAATCTCCTGCTACAGCGGAAGCCGGATAGGAATACTTCCTGAATCCTAAAAGTCCGCATGCACACAAAATCTCGGAAACCCCGGTGGTGATGAACCTACACAAACTACAGAAGAACGGTCTATAGGTACTTATTCCTTGGTAATTATATTTTACTCGCTATCCAGAACCCGCCCGATATGTTATTTGGCGGCCCCGGCACAGTAGCGGTAGTTGAAGTAGAGGTATCACAGTATACTGTAGGTACAGATGGAGTCAGGGTGGGTGGGGTTGTTGTCGGCACAAAGGTTTCCGAGGTTTAGGGTGGGCACGGGCCTCGCGATCCGGCGACGGGAGATTGATTGGACGATGCCGTGATAGCTAAGAGGTCACGCAAAAGAACCCCCGCTTTTCTTCAGGCCCCTAGAATTTCAGTAGTCGACTGAATCTACCATCTATCTAAAATACTGGTATCCTAAGCAACAAAAAAAGGGGGAGATGTCGCGATCTCCCAGTAGTAGCATTACTTTGAATGGGTCCGATCGAACACCACCCTGGTATGCTGCTAATAATGGGCATGGGGAAGTGGTGAAAATACTACTCGGACGACAAGATGTCAATCCCGAGAAACCAGGTGAGAAAGGGCGAACACCTCCCTTTCGCGCTGCTAGGAATGGGCACGAGGGAGGGGTTAACATACTACTGGAACTCGACAAAGTCAATCCTGGCATATCAGATGAGTTCGGTCATACACCACTCCATTGTGCTGCTTGGGGCGGGCATGAGGGAGTGGTGAAAGTACTGCTGAGACAGGGAGAAGTCAACCCCAATAAACCAGCTGACTACGGCCGAACGCCACTCTCTTGCGCCGCTGAGAATGGACACAGAGGAGTGGTGAAAATGCTACTCGGACGGACCGACACCAATCCAAACATGCCTGACGAATTAGGCCGAACCCCGCACTGGTGGACTGCTCAGTGTTGCCATGCGGGAGTGGTAGCACTACTACTGTCCTCAGCATCTACCGCCCGTAGCGTAGCCTAATGCGGAAGAGGTACCCCCATCCTTACCTCCCCGGAACACGGACAATATATGTGCCATGACCACAAGAGCTCCCAAACACTTCCACCACTGCCGGTGCCCGCCTCCCTCCATCCCTTCACTCTAAACGCCACGTTCTAGTAATCTCCGTCTTTTGTTTTTCCGCAGCGATCCTGCGACAGCAACTCCACTCAAACATTGTCCTTTGCTCGAAGCAAATCATACGCCATGGGAATACTCATATCTACCCCTCCAAGCTTTTATATTATAATATAAACTTTCTCATTCGAGCCGAGATCTGTGAGATTTTGTTTATAATCTAGAGTTTGGCTATTATTACTATCCCGAGATGAGTTCATGTGGCTTGAAAATCCTCACAATGTTATTGCTCTTATTATTGTTTTTTTGGTTGCAAATCTCCTTTGCACATTTATTATTTTATCGTTATTTTCTGCAATCTCTACCCCCCTTTACTCAGTTCTAAAGTAGTGACCTAAAGGTGGTTTAAATAATTGTACAAGCCCGATCATACTGGGACCCTGCCTCCCTCTTCAAGTTCATATGCTTGGTCACATTTGGTGTAATCGGCTTACATAAGAACTGTTCTTAAGGCTGTGCAAGGTTCAGCCACTGGGCACAATTGCACATTTTGGAAGGGTTAGTGCCGTTGCTGTGTTATTGTGTTGCTACCAACTAGTGGTGGTAAGGACAGGCCAAATTACTACCGTCTTAGCAGAACTTCCATATTGAATTAACGGCAAGCGGACAAGTACTGTGCTGCAATTTCACAGCCGTCTTGCCCCCAGGAAAAGATGACCTTCCAAGTATTTCTTTCACGTAGTCATAGCGTTTTACGGCGTTCCCCGTACAGGGAACGAGGGGGGGAAGGGTACGTGAGGTGTAAGTATCATATTTTTGAAACATGAAAAGCGACGATAAAGCTAACTTTAGTTATTAAATACTCATACTTGACCATCTAGTGAGTATTGGGACCCCCCGGCATTATTAGTATCCGGCATGAGACCAAGAGCCCGAATAATTTATCCATAGCCAAGTATACTGCCAGCCACACCTGGGATGAGGCTACAGGGATTGTTGCTGTGGCTCCCTCGCTTAGGGTCAAATGATCCTGACGGCCGCGGTATTCAGGTGGTTCCACAAAAAGCCCCGCTTTTCCGAACTCCCCAGAATTCGAGTAGCCAGCTAACTACATCATCTATCTTCTACAACTTCCCAAGAAGCCAATGAAGGAAAATGTCCCAATCTTTAAGTAATAATATCAACTCTTATAATGGGCCCCACCGAACGCCACTCTGGTATGCTGCTATTAATGGGCACTCGGAAGTGGTGGAAATGCTACTCGGACGGCAAGATGTCAACCCCGATAAAGCAGATGAGGGCGATCAAACACCACTCTTTTGTGCTTCTGCGCAGGGGCACGAAGAGGTGGTGAACTTGCTACTCGGACGGGACGATGTGAACCCTAACAGACGAGATGGCCAAGGCCAAACACCACTTCATCGTGCTGCTTGGAGTGGGCGTGAGGGAGTGGTGAAAATACTACTCGGACGGAGCGATATCAACCCCAACATACCAGATCACTACGGCAATACACCGCTCCATTGCGCTACTTGGGGTGGGTACGGGGGAGTGGTAAAAGCACTACTTAGACGGGACGGCATCAATCCTGACGAACCAAATAACAATGGCCAAACACCACTCTGGTGTGCCGCTCGGGATGGGCACGAGGGAGTGCTGAAAGCACTGCTCGGACGGGGCGATGTCAACCCCAACGCACCAGATGACGATGGCCAAACACCACTCTATAGTGCTGCTTGGAATGGGCGCGAGGGAGCAGTGAAAATACTACTCGGACGGCCGGATGTCGACCCCAACAAACTAGATAACCGCGACCAAGCACCACTCTGGTGCGCCGCTCAGAGAGGGCACGAGGGAGTGGTGAAAATACTACTCGGACGGGACGATGTCGACCCCAACAAACCGGATGACGGGGGTGTAACACCACTCCATCGTTCCGCCGGGAATGGGCATGAGGGGGTGGTGAAAATACTACTTGGACGGGCCGACGTCGACTCCAACAAACCAGACAAATACGGCCACACGCCACTTTATTGGGCGGATAAGAATAGCCATGTGGGAGTAGTGGCACTACTACAGTCCGCAGCATATGCCTCCCACAGCGCAGCCTAAGGCCCAGGAGGTATTCCCCCTTGTTACCTCCCCCAGGTACGAACAACCCATCTACCATGTCTGCAAGGACAGTAACAGCTCCACAAACATTTCTGCTGCCGCCATTGCCTCCCTCCTCTCGCGCCCACCCCACCCCTCCCATAGTTTAAACGCCACACTCCGGTCACTGCCGTCTCTCTTTCCCTTCTGGAGTGAGCCTGCTACAGAAAACTAGCTCAAAACTATCCCTTCCGGTTGGAGGAAGTTACGCGGGATGGAGACGCCCTCATCTACCCCCCCCCCCATACCTCTATATATATTTTCTTCCCCAAGTCAAGATTTTTTAGCTTCTGTTTATAATCTAGAATTTGGAGTTCGTCGAGTGTCATTTCTGTTCCTGCATATCGAGATGAGTTTATGTCGCTTCAACTTTTCCGAGTAATATTATTTACTCTTATTATTATTATTTTTGATTGTAAATCTCCTTTGCGCACTAATTATTTCCTTGTTTTTTCTTTCTCCAATCCCTACCCCCCTGCTCTGGTATAGAGATCTAAGGGCTGTTTATATGGGCGAGCCCAATGACACACCGGTAGTGCCCCTCTCTTCAGATTCAAACGCCGAGTCAGATTAGGTGGCGCAGAACATGTTTGCATTATTAGTACCTATCATGAGACCAAAGCCCCCAATACTCGAGTACTTTATCCATGGCCAAGTATGCATACCCCCAGCCATAATACTGGGGATGTGGTTTGTTAGAATATACGGCTTCCTTTCCAGTGTTATGACTCATGTTGTTTCCTTGGTATGGAGTATAATAATATTGTTTATTGGGCATGTAAGGCTATATAAGGAGGACTTTCGCCCTCGGTTAGAGAAGAGAATAGCGCAGGTGTGGGATAAAAGCCTGAGTCTTAACCATATCCTTACTTCTCACTACCAACTCTATCGCAGAGCAGGTGTCAGAATGCGATAATATTTTCATTGTCCAATTGCCCCACCCCGAGTGTTTTATTCTATGGATTGAGGCCACTACTCTCTCGCTTAACCTTTTTCTTCTCAGCACTCAAGTGACTAGCCCGCCGTAGATCGGATGATCCTGCAGTATCCAGGAGGTTCCACAAAAAATCCCCACTGTTCTTTACTCCCCAGAATTCTACTAGTCTGCTGCCCCCATCACCTACCTTCCAGAATATCCTAAGCCACAAATAAACAGAAATGTCCCAATATTTCAACAATAGTATCAGCTCTTTTAATGAGCCCCAAGGAACGCCACCCTGGTATGCTGCTAAGAATGGGCACAAGGAGGTGGTGGAAATGCTACTCGGACGACAAGATGTCAACCCCGATACAACAGGTGGGGGTGGCCAAACACCACTCTTTTGTGCTGCTGAGGGTGGGCATGAAGAGGTGGTGAAAATGCTTCTCGGACGGGACGACGTCAACCCCGACATATCAGATGATATCGGCCAAACACCACTCACTTGTGCCGCTGAGGGTGGGGACGTGGAGGTGGTAAAAATACTACTCGGACGGGGCGATGTCAACCCCAACGTACCTGATTGCGACGGCAATACACCGCTCCATTATGCTGCTTGGAATGGGTACGAGGGTGTGGTGAAAATACTACTCGGACGGGCCGACGTCAACCCCAACAAACCAAGCCGAGAGGGGTTAACACCGCTCACTTGCTCCATCCTGAGTAAGCAGGAGGGAGTGGTGAAAATACTGCTCGCACGCGGCGATGTCAACCCCAACGCACCAGACATCTATCGCTCAGCACATCTCCATTACGCCATTCTCTCCGGGCTCGAGGGAGTGGTGAAAGCACTACTTGGACGGGCCGACGTTGACCCCAACTCACGGGATTGCTCCGGCGCAACACTGCTCCTACTGGCTGTTGGCAATGACGACGCCTGAGTGGCAGAAATACTACTCGGACGGGCCGACGTCGACTCCAGTCAACAAGATGACCACGGAAATACACTACTCTCTCAGGCTGCTAATATGGGCCATTCGGGAGTGGTGGCGCTACTACAGTCCCCACCATCTGCCTCACACAGCACAGCATAAGGCCAGGGAGGCATTCCAACTCCTTCCCTCCCTCGAGTACGAACTACCCATCTACCATGTTTGCAAGGACTGCAACAGCTCGATAAACATTTCTACTGCCGCCCCCGCCGCCTCCCTCCTCCTACCCGCGCCCAGTCTTCTCCTGTAGTTTAATCGCCGCGCTCTTGTCATCGCCGTCATTCACTCCCCTCTGAAGTATGCCCGTGACAGAAAATCTGGTCCAACTCTCTCTTTTAGTCGGAGGATGGGGATACCCGTATGGAGATTTTCTTATGTAATCGAGTCAGGATTTGTCGGTTTCTGTTCATATTCCAGAGTTTAGCGTTGGTAGGAGGCCATTTCTGCTACCAGGGTATTGAGGTGAGGTTTTATGGCTTGAAACCTTCCTCATATTGCCATCTACTCTTTTTACCGTCGTCCAATTTTAAATCCCCTTGCACATTCGTTATTAATTTGGCTTTCTCTATAACCACTACCCCTTTTGTTGCACTCTAAAGCAGAGACCCGAGAGTTGTTTGGATAATTCGGCGAGCCCAATCATACCGGTTGCCTGTCTCCCTCCTCCGATTCATATGATTAGCCAAATTTGGCGGAATAGGATTACAGCGATATTAGAACCTGGCCAGCAAAAAAATAAAAAAGCGGAAAAAACCCACTACCACAACTCAGGTTACTTGTATCGCAATCACAGCCCACGGGTTCAGTCAGCCTGATTAGGGGGGAGGGTTACCCTATAGTTACCAGATTACACCTTTCAAAATTTAATATTCTAGTACTAGTACATTCTCTTCTGCTTGGGCGCAAATTATCATACACACCAATGGGAAGAACACAGCAAAATATAATGCCCATTGCATCATAAATTAAGTTAATTGGAGGCAGGCGGGCAAGTATTTTAAAACTTTCTCCCAGGAAAACATGACCTTCCGTGCACCCCTTTCGACCATTGGTGGCGATAGTTGACTTGGCGTACGCTGGGGGTACCGTATGCAGGAAAGGATCTGGGTGATCCAGAAAGGATAAAAGGTAGCCTGTTTTCCCTTCGTAGGTTTTCATTCATCATCCAAATTCGTCTTTCTCTCCTCTCCCACCGGTGTTTTGAGTCAGTCAGTCTTTCGTTCCTGTTGCTTCATATTTTTCTTTGCGAGAATACTTCTCCGGTTAGGATATTCAAATACGATCTTTATACTGTGCAATTATCTTGCCATACGATCCGACCAAGTGTCCAGACCACTGTCCATAAACCTTGTTGTTGAAAAAATATCTACCCCCCCATACCTCTATATATATTTTCTTAGCCGAGTCAAGATTTTTCACCTTCTGTTTATAATCTGGGATTTGGAGTTCGTCGAATGTCATTTCTGTAACTGTATATCGAGATAGGTTTATGTCGCTTCAGCCTTTCCGAGTAATGTTATTTACTCTTATTATTGCTTTTTTTGATTGTGAATCTTCTTTGCGCACTGATAATTTATTTTTATTTTTCTCCAATCTCTGCCTCCACTTGCTCCGCTATAGAGACCTAAGGGCTCCCCAGATAGCCGGGCCAGCCCAACGGTAAACCGGTAATCTGCCTCCCTCTTCAGATTCGTATGCTTGGTCAGATTGGGTGGAGTGGAGCATGTTTGCATTTATACAAGTACCTCTCATGAGATCAAAGCCCCCAATACTCGAGTGCTTTATCTATGGCCAAGTATGCATATCCCCAGCCATAATACTGGGGATGTGGCTCAATTATCTCACCTCAAGTTTTTTTTCCTGTGAATTGAGGTTGCTGCTCCCTCGCTTAAGTTTTATTTTTTAGCACACAAATGGCTGACCCACCGTAGATCGGATAATCCTGCGGTATCCAGGAGGTTCCACAAGAAAGTCCCGCTTTTTTTCCCCCCCTCACTCCCTAGAATTCCCCTACCGGTAGTCGGGTGTCCCAATCACCTACCTTCCACAACATCCTAAGCAGCAAATAAACAGACAATGTCCCAATATTTCGACGATAGTATCGACCCTTTTTAAAGGCGCCACGGAACACCACTCTGGTATGCTGCTAAGAATGGGCACAAGGAAGTGGTGGAAATGCTCCTCGGACGGCAAGATGTCAACCCCGATGAAGTAGATGAGGGCGACCAAACACCACTCTCCTGTGCTGCTGAGAGTAGACACCAGGCGGTGGTGAAGATGCTTCTTGGACGGGACGACGTCAACCCCAACACGCTTGATGAATTCGGCTAAACCCCACTCCATCATGCCCCTTGGAATGGGCGTTCGGGAGTGGTAAAAATACTACTTGGACGGGGCGACGTCAACCCCAACGTACCAGATAACGAGGGCAATACGCCGCTCCATTGTGCTGCTTGGAGTGGGTACGGGAGGATTGTAAAAGCACTACTCAGACGGGACGACATCAGTCCCGACGAACCAGATAACAGCGGCCGAACAGCACTCTCATGTGCCGTCCAGAGTGGGCACGAGGGAGTAGTGAAAACCCTGCTCCGACGAGGTGATGTCAACCCCAACACACCAGAACACAATGGCCCCACACCACTCTATGGCGCTGCTCGGATTGGGCGTGTGGGAGTGGTCAAAATACTCCTCAGACGGACCGACGTCGACCCCGAAAAACCAGATGATATGGGACAAACACCACTCTAGTGTGCTGCTGAGGGTGGACACGTGGAGGTGGTAAAAATACTACTCAGAAGGGCCGACGTCGACTCCAGCAAACCAGACAAACATGGCAACACGCTGCTCTGGTGGGTTGCTAAGAATGGCCATGCGAGGGTGCTGGTGCTACTACAGTCCCGAGCATCTGCCTCCGGCATCACAGCCTAAGACCCGGGAGGCATTCCCCCTCCTTTCCTCTCCGAGTACGAACAACTCATCTATCATATCTGCAAAGACAGCAACAGTTCCATAAAAATTTCCGCCGCCACCTCTCTCCCTTCTTCCACCCCTACCCAGTGCCTCCCCATAGTTTGAACGCCACGTTCTGGTTATCTTCCTCTTTCCCCCCTTCCGGGAAGCCTCCGACAGAAAACCGGCTTATAGTTTCTTATTCCGTTGAATGAACTCCTACGGGATGCAATACCCATATCAATCACATACCCCCCAAACCCATATACAAATTTTCTTATGCAGTCGGGTTTGGATTTGGCGGGTTCTATGATAGCCCAGAGTTTGGAATTGATAGCAATCTGTTTCTGTTGTATTAAGATAAGCCGGTGTGGCTTGAAATTATCCTCATATTTACCCCTACTACCGCTTCCTGATTTCAAATACTTTTTACACATTTATCATTCCTCTATCTTCTCCACAACCCCCCCCCCACCCCCCTTTCCTCTCCTCTTAATGGAGATTTCTGGAAAAAAAAAAATTTGTTAACCCCCGCGGCAGCAGGTTCTCCTACTTCCCTGTTGCTTATAGTCCGGAAAATCAAGTAGGACGCAAATGCAAGTATCACACACCATACTTCTTTTCTTCTTCTTTTGTATGTAGGCATACATGACCCAAGTTACCAACTACTAGTGCATATTATTCGGCGCTGGTGCTGTAATTTGTATACATTTTTTGGGATAATATGGATATAAACCTGAAGTTGAAAATATACACAGGAAAGCTGCCAGTTAAAAAGGCATATATAATACCGAGGGACATAATATGGTACTATGAAAACAATTGAGATCTACCATCTCCATCAACCCTATGATCTCCAGATTCTGAGTCCGTGACTCTTGCGAAGGATCAGCATTTTCCAAACTTATTACTGCTAAAGGTTCTAGATGGATGGTGATTAATCGAGGTAGATTGTGGAAGCTTCGGGAGTCTGGTGCAGAGTTCAGAAGTTCAATAGGTTAGTATGGAGATTCAGAGACTGAGTAAATTATCTAGACATGTATTTTCTTTGTTATCACGGGAGTGTATGGAGGAATGGGAAACATGGGTGGAGAGATCGAGATAGGTATGGTGATTGATGGAAGTGTCAGGATGCATTTTTTCTGTTTTACTTATCTCCTGGTCGGGTGAGACAGTGGGAAAATTGGTCTCATGTATTAGTTCAATAAAAGTAGCTGTGTATGGATAAGCCATACACTTGAGGGTTAGCTTCAATGGAGACCGTGGAATAATAGGGTGCTCAATTAAATTTTTACCATCCTTGGTAATATTTGTAATCAGAACACTGTCTCACCCGACCAGGAGATACAGCTATCCTTACTGTTGGTTTGGGAGATAATTGACAAAGAAAGTTGTTTCACCTTACCTCTCACTGTTGCTCACATACCGTCATAGTTCCCGACATATTTACTTAGTCTTCTATCTACCGCTGCGCGATGTGTCATCCACCGTTATCCGCATTAAGAATTATACGATTAGCCCACTGATTAGACATGCTGTATCGCGCTAACTTAAAGCAATCCTGCTAACATGTGAAGCGCATCATATTCTAGATCACGGGGCTGATTTTCACGAATAATCTGATACCGTAAGTTCTGTGTAAACTCGACCTGCCGCTATTCGCTGTATGGCACTTACTGACCCCAGAAAAGCTCGCTCGCCACGGGATTGGGCCTTAAGAGAACTGGTGACTGCCTTAAGAAGAATAGCAGCGGGTCGAGTTCAACCAGAATTTACGGTAGTGGACTTCGAGAACTTTATGCTATACAAAAGTAGTACCGGAAGTCGTTTTTAAACTTCCGCGACTCTTAGACTGACAAAAACCATATAAAACGCGTCAACTTTTGAGATACTGGGAGGACAAAACGACGACGATCAAACACCCACGAATGATGTAAAATGATCGAGCGGCGAAACGGCAAAGCTGTACTGTATAGTACAACGATCGGACGACATAACAACTCTAACGATCAGCCGGCGAAATGACTATGGCGATCCCCTGGTTGAACCGGGTTTGGCGGGCAACTCTCATAACGGTGAGATGGCGATGCTAAGGAAACTGGACATGGTTGTTGAGTGAGGAACACCTATGCAAACTCTGATCGCCAGTAGGGAACCAAAAGTGGAGAAGGTCTCTCATTCAACACGCTCAACAACTTGCTCGATCGTATATACCGTACTTCCTTCCTTCCTTCCTTTCCATGTTCCCGCGCTAGCAAAAGTGAAAATAACTATGATACTACAAAGACTCCCGCATAGTCCCTTGGACTCTCCCGTTTCCGACCGAGGTGGCAGAGAGGCAAAGGGAGCTATGCGTGGAAGAGAAACGATATTTGTGGTGATCAGTGGAAGCCGGAGGATGTTTTCACTTATACTCTGGAATTTTGCTGTTTTCCTGTTAGTTAGTTGAGCGGGTGAGTGTGTTGTCAAGAGAATAGAAGGTCATCTCCCCTCTTTCCCTTTTGAGTCGGGTATTAGCGAGCAGAGCTTTCACCCTCCTGACTAAGCATCGCTTAGTTTTCCGTTCCCAGGGTTTCGCAACCACGACTTTGAGATTCAGTTAGCGTGCCCTGTTTTTGATCACTGTTTAACGAGTGCATCGCCGTGTCGGTTGATCGTCGCCGTTCGATCGATTGTACACCTGTACAAGCCGTTAGAAGGTAGAGCGATTGATCATAGAACAGCATTCGGCAGTGTTGGATCGTGCTCGTGTTTTTTTTTGGCCTGTTTTTCATTACGGTAGTCCGAGAGTGGTTTCTGTTTAAAAGTGTCTTTTACCGTTCCATCGTGCCCAAAGAAAGCAGCCCACCAGAGTGCTGTTCGGCCACGGTTGTCCACGTTTTCAGGGTTGGCCTCGGCCCACCCGAGTAGTATTTTTCACAACCCCCTCGTGCCCTTTCTCGGCGGCATACGAGAGTGGTGTGCGGCCGTCCACATCTGGTTTCTCGGGGCTGACATCTCGCAGTCCAAGCAGTATATCCAAATGTCAAAATGTGATAGAAACTTTAAGCAGTTCAATCGCGGAACAGGGAAATATACACCCTCTCCAAATATACAGGTGGGTGGCGAATAGTTCTTATTGGCTAAAAGAAGGAGAGTTAGTAGCCAATCAGAAGCAGTACTAATAGATTTCCAGAACTTGTATACTTGTATAGAAACAACAGAGAAAAGGATATCTGGATACCCATGCACAAGCAATTATACTATTTACACTCATATACATCTTAAACCAAAGAATTGAAATGACCCAAGCAAATCCCTTGACTACCAGAAGCAAGAGGTACTTGTGTACCACTTGCCTGCCCTTCTGCATAACTGTTGCTATTAGTTTGTCCTATTTTGTGCCTCCTTTTAGCATTTGCACCCCTATACTGGTCCTCCCCCAGTACTGGGTCGGTGTCCTTCCCACACCCCCTCCCATCACCTCCATTTTCAACCATGATTCCACTCTCTGTAGTGTCCTTTGTCCCTTTACCCTCATCTCTCTCTCCCTTCCGCTGAGCTAAGTATTCAGCAGTACAAAGTCTGGTTTTAGTAAGTACTCGCTTGTCAACCTTAGTGCCCTTTATCCGTTCAAGTTCCATTATAGCTTTCTCCAGTTCCACCTCTTTACAAGCTAGCTTTGTTTGTAGCTGTACTACCTGAGAGCTTAAGTGGACAAGCTCATCAGCAGCTTGAACTATAGGGAGATCTTCACCAGCAGTAAGAATCCTATTATCCGTAGCCAAATTTTGAAGCTTTAATTCGAGGTTTCCGGTTAGGCTTTCTGTGACTCTTTCATAGTGCGGAGGTTGCTGAGGTCTTGGAGGTGGAGGTGGAAAGCGATCTTGTACTTTAGCAGGATTTAATGGCCATATACCTGTTGCTTCAAAGGCCTTCATAGGAAGTTGTTTTCTAGAAGCAAAGGTATTATCGCGAGCTGGGAACAAAAATCGAAGAAAATTTTCTTTTCCAATACCAGAGTTCTCAACTCTAGAGAACTTGTCTACCTCCATAGAGTAGTAGTGTTGGTAGCTTGAAAAAACAGCTACATCAAGTGGCTGAAGATAATGCGTTGAGTAAGATGGTAAGCAAATAACCAAAATCTTATGTTCAAGGCAAAACTCCAGCACATCAATGTGAATATGTTCTTTCAAGCCATCAACAACTAGTAGTCGCCAATTGCCATTTGCCCTATGAAAAAATAATTTAAATAAGTATCAAATTTATTTAATTAAATCTCTATCTTTTATATGAAAACATGGAAGCATACCTATCTCGTGTACGTGGTTCAAAAGTTTTCTCTAACCAGTCATAATATAGTACAGTATCAATCCAGCCGTTATCAGAAATCCCATAACTGTAATCACGACCTTCAAAGTTTGCTGGATACCAACCATAGTTGTGACTTTTTCCTTTAAAAATAATACAAGGTGTAGCGACGTAGTTGTCGGCAGCAATGCACTCAAGGACAGTAACAAGTTCACGCTCATTATCCTGTCGTACGGCAGTTGAATTTGGTATACGTAAATGTTTTGGTACGAGGACTTTCGATTGGAGTGCAATTCCCATTCGTATACCCTTTTCATCAAGATTGTATAGATTTTCTGGTTGAATTCTATACTCTTGAAATACAACCTCTAACTTAATTATAAAATAAAAATTAGATTAAAATTATTATATTTATTAAATACAAATTCATAATAAACTCATACCTTTGCAAAAAAATCGTTAAAAACAGCTTGATCTGAAGCTTCTGCTCTGGCTGCATTGATCTGGCAGCTCAGCTTTGACTCCCATTCTGGCCATCTCTTCACAAAACGGTCTTTCCAATGATAGCCAATTCGTATATCGGTACGTGGTATACCAGTTCGATTGCTTAAAATTTGGGCAGCAAGGGTCTCGGCGGTTTGCATGGTAACAGGAAAATTCTCCTCCGCAAGCCTACGGCAGTGCTCTAAGAGATTTGCCTCCTCTTTATCTATATATTTTATACTTTATTAGTTTCCATATTTTAATTCAGTTTATTATAACAAACATAAAAGTCAATACTTTAAAGGAGATTCTACTTACTTGACAATAACTGCAGTTTCTCACTAGACACTATCTTAGAATTTGTGACTCCAGTAACTCGTTTCTGCAAGGTAGAAATGCATTTGATTCCAAACGCCGCTGCAGTTTTTCGATAGGAATCGTATTCGGGAGCGGTTTGGTAGGCTTCAATTGCCCGCTCAAGCTTCTCTTCAAGAAGAACAGTCTTGGAACTGACCATTTTAAATAAAAGTTTAAACTCCAGGTCAAGGTACTATAGATCGGAGACTTGACGATTCATGAGGTTTGGAGTTTTAAGTCAGGCTCTACTGTAGTTATTTGGTTGCTAAAAACCTTCTACATGGGGATGTCGTCATAAGTGTGTGGCCCAATAGCAGTTGTCCGCCACCCACCTGTATATTTGGCGGGGATGTATATTTTCCTGTTCCGCGATCGTTTTGTTCAATTCGATTTCCAACCACGAACACTTTAGCTAACGAAGCCACTTTTACCAAACACAATTGCCCCGGGGCTTATGAGCTAGAGTAAATCGGCGCTATTCCGCTCGCTTGGAGTGTCGGATAGGGTTTCTGCCACTTGGGGTGGTGATAAAAGTGGGGGACGCTTTTGCAATGTAAATCTCGAAGCGAAGTGTACTGTACTCGAGTATCGAAGAATTAACAATAGAGTCTCATTGCGAATAGCGGTATGTTATCAAGTGTGCGGAGTAGACGGTTTTTACACGAATAGATGATATCACATGATTGCCTAGACAAATTTATATAGATACCGGTAGAGGGATCGGTCGTGATCAAGCAAGCAGATCGCGCAGATCACGTGGGGTCCCGCTCGCGCATGGCATCAGTCAAACATACAGAAGGTACGGTATCGTGTGTATGCGGTATCATAGGGTCAGGGTTATTGGTCAGAAAATACGCAGCACTAGCATTCTGACGGTGTTTCCCGAGCGAAATTATGAAGTATGATATGATAACAACCGAGACCACAAACCCAGTCACTCCCGACGCACAACCCTGAAGCCCCGGCCATTTCCAAAAAAAAACCCTGCTCATAGCACGTTGGAAACCGTAGATGCTGCTCAGCATGCCCGGATGTTCCAGACGCTGTTACCTTGGTTTGGGTAAAGGTTTCGGAGATGTCCTTTGGATTAACATATTCATGTGAGGAAATCATGTATCCGCCCGGAGAGAATCTTGTATCTGTCCGAAGCATTTCTGGAGCGCCGAAGATCCTCGGTGGAGCAGAGGCTACGAACAGTAGGAGTCTTATGAGACCTGGCTTTTTTTTTTTGTTAGCATGGGAGTAGCTAGAGGAAAGGGAGGCTTTTGTGGACAAGATCGGATATGTGTGGTGATTGACCTGAAGATTGAATGGTGTCTTTATTGCGATTCCTATATACCACTGTCTTGAAAGTTTAGTTAGTTGAGTTGAGCAGAAGAGCTGAGAGAGGCAGAGAAATGGAGTGGGAACGAACAAGTGTACCCAAATTCGTGCGCTGGCGTTGAGAGTTGTATCTTTCTTACGTTATTAATGGTTGCCATTTAAGATACCAATCCCAGAAGTGTGAAAAAACAGAAAGGAGGTCAAGGGAATCCAGCACATAGGATTCTCCTATGGACAACCGCCATAATAACGAGGCGACGCAATGCTTCTTTACCGCAGCGCTGATGCGACGCGAACTCTCACTGCTCGAACACATTTTCCTGTTTCTCAGAATTGACAATAATTGATGAAAAACAGGAGCATAAATAATCGACCCAATTCATATCGCGCTATCCTCCCATGCCTTGCCACAAACGTCACCTCTCTTCCACAGATATCCCCGTAAGTCCCATATTTCCCGTGCGCACTCCCTTGCTAACGAAAGAAAGCCAAAAGCTTCATCCAGACCCCTATGGCCGTACCGCCCCCGTTGCCAAACAGGTTCTATTTCATAAACACCAAAGGTCTCCGGAGCTGGGTTCACCACCTCGCCGTCACCGGATATCACTCGTGCAGAGTGGGACGCCAAAAAATGGCAAAGAGGGGTAGGAGAAAAATTTTCACTCACGCTCGCTCCCTTCCTAGAACACACACAATCGCCCGCCAACCACTATCTTTCTTCTTGTTCAGCTTGCTAACGAACAGGAAATCACAGGAGTATAAATAACCGATCAAAAAGAAAATCCTTCGCTCACTCCATCGCTCTCTATACTAGCCTGTCGCTTTCCCGTGCCTCCATACCCATCCATCGCCTTCCCCACTCCACCACACAAGTCCCCACTCCCTATACCCGCTAACAAAGGAGATACAGATCCCACAAAGACTCCCGCTGCCGAGCAGCCTTCCTTTGACCTTCCAGATCCCTACCGTTCCCACTCCCACCTCTGTGATCGTACCCCTTCCCACCACCAATGACCGGGAACGAACGGCGACCAGTAAAGAACGAACGGCAGCTGGCAAAGAAAAGAACGGCGAATAATGAACGGCGAACAAAACGGTAAAGGGTATACGGACGGATAGGTGGATGGTAAGCGGCGTACCCGGTAATGGTAAATAGCTAACGGTAACAGGGAACAAGCGAACGATAAACCGGCGGACGGACGGCGAATCAAGCAACGAATATGGAAATGGAATGGATATGGGAATGGATATGGGTGGAAGCATACCGAGCATGTTCTACACATGCCAGACAGGTTCTTTGCATTTTGGGTTAGTTGTGAGCATGCCGAGCAGCATCTCTGGCTTTCCCATGGTTTTCAACACTATTCCCATTCACGTTTCCATGCCTGCATGGCTCTAGCACCTTCCTTCAATGGATATGATACCGTGAATGAGGAAACAAACAAATGTCCGAACGAATGAACGAAAGGGCAGCCGAAGGGACGGATGGTCTAACAAACCGGTGAGCCAATAAACCGGTGGGCGAACTGATGGTGGGAGAACGATGGATAAGCGGCGAATGGATAAACGGATACATGAACAAAGGAGCGGATGGACGGATGCAGTATGTTGGGCATTGCCGAGCAGGTTCGGAACACGTCGGGCATGTCCTAAACATGCTAGACAGGTTCTGAGCATGCTGGGTAGATTATGTGCATGCCGAGCAGCATTTGTGGTTTCCAGCCAGTTCCAACCCACGTCCCCTAAAGGCGTAACCAACTAAGAAAAGCGCTTTACAGAGTATCCGGGTACCAAACCACCGGTACCTCAACAGAGTCCTCCGGCGGTGTTACTCCCATCCTTGAGTTTGTATGCAGGGTCACGCACAAATGCTAACTCAGCTCGTTTCCTTCACCTCCTTGGCCTACTTGTGCGGTACCAGTATTATCTCATTCACCATTCCATTTTCTTAGGTTCAATAGGTGTTTGCTAGTTTTCGATCCGGGGGATTTTAGACCACCATCTTATACTGCACCAGCGTAGCAGAGAAGGTTGCCAGATTATACTCGTAATGGCACTTGAGTAGTATTGGTAGGACAGCCAGCCAACATAGCCGGTAAAGGATTGACCTTTTTAAACAGCGAAACAGTGAAACAGCGACGATTATTAAGGCAACACAAAAGATCCACATTTCCAGCGCACGACTTCGGGTTAAAGGGGAAAGTTCGCTTGTTCTCATTCAACTCTCTCACTCAACCAACTAACCCAATGGTAAAGACCGGAGCATATCATATCTAAATCACGAAAAAACACGCTCCTAAGTTTCGATCGATGACCACATATATCAACTCTTTCCCACATAAGTCCCCCTTTCCCCTTGATCCTCTTCTGCTAACAAAAGAATGACAGGCCTCATAGAGACTCCTACCATCCATAGCCTACCATCCATAGCCTCTAGACTATCACCGCTCCATTCCTTCCAACTCCCATCCTACTTCGGCTCCACGCAGTTTATTTGACACACCCGCACTGTCTCCGATGGATACATCTTTTCGCACCAGGGATGGATTAATCCAAAGTGCATCTCCCAAACCACCCTCCAAACAAGTGAGAAAATAACCTGAGAATCCGAGAATGCTGCGCAGGATCCACGATTTCCAACAAACCGGTTAACCGCCCAGCAGCCCACTAAAATTGCCTATTTCTATCCAGGGAAAACAAGATAGACCATACTTGAGCACTGTCTTCCAGCGAGTAAAACAATTCCCAGTCTGATCCCAATGACGTAGACTGTTTCTCAGCTGTTCCGGAAATTTGGGTAAAGCATTACTGTTTCCAAAAGCTACTGTAACCGATACTGGTTATTTGGTTACTGATATAAGGATTCAAGGCATACAAATTGAGAAGGCTTATCAGGCCAGGCTTGTTAGGCTGGCAAGGTTTTTATGTTATGTTTTATGTTTGATTTCAGGCATCAATTGATGCCTAAGTTATTTGGTTTTGTTTAGGCTACAAGATAGCCAGAAAAGATGTATTTAAGGACTGCTACCTTGCCAGAAACTTAGGGGGAGCAGGCTTCAGCAGACACAGTTCTGGGTACACACAGTTGAGCAGTAACTTCTTTTTGGCTCGCATTTTGAATAGCTATCAGGTCCAGGACTTGGAGAGCTAGCGATATAGTACTAGACGGCTGTTCAGCAACCCTATCAAGATCTCCGTTAGATATATCCATATCCTACCCTTTTGGGGTCTGAGTATAGCTACTGATAACCCTCTCGAAAGACACTTTCACCTGGTGCCCCCAGCACACCCAGGGGAATGCGTTACAGCTACCGGTACTTGAAATGTCTTGGTCGATTACAACTGGAATTCCTCCTTCCACCTTAATGTTCCTTTACCTGGTCAACCCTTACTCACTTGTTTTCCTAAAAGGGAAAACAATTTCTCACTTCAGTCCCTATTTAGCATGCCATGAGACTTATGGTTGGTTAGTTTCCGTGGAATTTAATACCCAATACTTTGTTGCTCTTGGCGCATTCCTGCAAAAAGAAATACTCTAAAATTACAATTTCTCCTTCCTCTCTTGCTCATAACCTAACAAAAGTCCTCCAACTGGACTTTTAATTTTTGTCACAACTACCAGTGGCCCAGATGCTATTTGTATGTAGCTGTTTTTATATTCTTTGGTCAAAGGGGCAATCATGGAGTTTTATTGAAATGGAATTTGCAAGAAAAATAACATTTTAGTCTATTACCATATGCCAAATAAAGCCTGAATTTGCAAGGAAAGGTGTCGGGGGGGGGGGGGTTTGACCATAATATATTATTATTAATACTGCTCACCAGAGGCTTAAACTTTTTTTCGTCGCTTGGGGTGGGCCGGGCCTACTAAAGCCTAGCCTGAGCGAAAATACTGCGCGAGTATGGCTAATCATCTCTTGTGATCCCAAGCGTCCAGTCCGGACCATTGATCAGGAGTCCGGTCGACATCATTCACAGCCGCCGAAGCCCGGCTGTGCCCGGGCAACCTACCTGCCCCATTGAATCTTGCAGCAACCTAAGCCAAAAACCGCCAGATGTCCTAGCAAAATTTGTCAGATGCCTACCCCAGACCGGGCTTCGGTTTTGGAATAGCCACTTTTCCGTAGTCCAACTAGGATATCACCGAGATATAGATATCCTATATGGTTCTCATATAGATAGTAATGATGCTAGTGATAGACAATATTAGATCTTAATCGAGCAGAACCGCTCCTAAGCTGGTCGATTTGCTCAATCGGGGTATTGCTCGATGATTCGCGGGTTTGCGCAAATCATGATTGATTACTCCATCAGATTCTTTAGATTTCTCTCGCACACTTCGTATCTTATTCTCAACAAGACTCTCTACTCTCAATTTTCTCCACATACTTTTACTTCAAAGGCAACTTTAACAAAATGTCATTGATGGATAAATGGTTTGATTTGATTTTAGCATCCCCGTCGAGATCCGGCCCGCGGGTTACCCTGGGCACCGGCGGGTTTTACCGGCCGCCGATAAATTTCCACCTGGCCAACATGGGTTTTCTCGAAAACTACCGCCGGGCTGGCTGGCTGCTTGAGGTCGTTACTACACCCACGTCCCATAGGAAGTTAGTATGATAGCAGCAGCATCAGACTCTGCAAGCAAGCGTAATAGCAATTGTGGCTCTGGCTTAGTCACAGACTTCCCTGATACTTTTAGCTGACTGTGGGGTATGAGTAATCCATGTCACCTATCACAGTAGATGAAATTGAGGATTACCTTGCTTTTACTAGACAGTGGGGGTCCACTTCTAGGAAGAAGGGAAGGGGGAGAGTAATGTTGTGTTGTGGGCATCGGGTGGTGGCGACCTCACAAGATGATATCATTCAAAGTTCATGCCGGATTTTTCGTTTGGAGCACTGTACAGCCAGTGTTCACAAGCGACCAGGGACGCATACAAATTGCCTAGAGATGCACTAATCCGGCTAGGCCAAATCAAAGTGAGACTTGCCTATGCTTTGTAAGCCCAGTTTCGCCGAAGCCCACAAGGTTTATCAATACTCGCCACGGCCCGGCAGTGTATGTTGTGTGGTTAGTATATATTTTGTAAATGGTTTTAGCAAACAGCTAAACATGCCATCCTCAAATATATCCAAATATACCGGTATGGGCCGAAGGTCCTGGCAGATATCTGTAAGTAAATACCTGAAAATGACTGCTAATATCTTCAAATTCTTACCTTAAGTTATTTGCGAACACACACGAATACGATGCAAGATCTAAATATATCCTTCCCCCGCCTTCCCCACGCCTAGGACAAGTTAAGAGAATTCAAATACTCGCGCATGGTCATAAAAGGCGGAAAACCTGTGGTGGCAAAGCAGGGATTACGTTAATCGATCCATAAACACCATTGAAAGAAACAATCCTTGGGAGAAGTCAGAAACCCAGACCAGTTGCATTGCTGCTTACTTTCCTCCAGAGACAGGAATTGGAGATTCTGAAGGGCTACTTAGAGTCTCAAGATCTCCCGATAGGACCTGGTGTGTACCGAGCCTAATTTCACGATTCTTACCTCACACTACCCAAGAATCATCCTCCTATTTGTAATATAATCTACCTGGGATCTGCTCCGGGTTGCTCCTTTCAACCGAGTCTTGCTTTTTTCCACTAATACCGACCAACTGTTAAAAATCCCAGAGGATCTTGCTGATCTGTTTTCCGCCTTTTATGACAATGCGCGAGCACACCTTGGTAGATCCAAATCACCGAGAGTAAGTGCGGATCGGATGCTGGGAAATATCCAATCGCTCGATATGTTATTCGAGTGTGTGGGCAAATTCCTCGCGGGTAGCAAATATTATTTGGTTATCAAGCTATTCTCTTTCACCCACTTTGTATCATTAAGAACCAGATATCCCAAACACTATTCCTTATCGTTGCTTCTCCACCAAACCCTTCTCCAAGAGCTTTTCATCTTCCTGGTTTCGCATTGCAAACTTATGCTTTGTTGCCGGATCCCAGGTGCTAGGTTGGATACAACTATCCAGGCGAGAAATAAATGCTCACCCCAGGTCTCCTCCAGGGTCCATACGAAGGTGTCATTTAACCCCCGGCGTCATAAGCGATGATGGTAAATATAACATACCAGGCTAACATATCCATGTAGGCATAGACGTTGTTTGAACATACGCCCGTGTTGTGTTTAGTATAAATCAAGAGAAACACTTGTCCTAAAAAACGCCCCAAAGTCCCCGTATTCATATTCGGTTGCCCAGAAGCCGGCAGATATCTGCCGTCCGGCTTGACCAGGACAGATGAGCCCCAGATAATGTGGGGGACCTCGCCGGATGATTTTCCACAATAGGTTCTACCCAGCGAAAAATACGTATTAGTTCTTTTGTTTGTCTCCCCGATGATGCCAAGCGGTAGGCCTGGTCATAGTTTTGAAAAGCTAGGGCTAGTTTGGTCGAAAGTGTTTCACAGTTGGTTTCCCGTAGCTCGGCCAGGACGTCCCTGAAACAACCTGGGTCAGTCATGCTGTACCCAAAGCCGGACGGACCTGGTGGGGCCCACTGGACTCTTTTAATTCCCCCATCCCCACCGCATGTTCAGCGTAGCCTTCGAGGTAACTGGGCCACGGTGTATTATTCTCGCCGTGCCACCAATGGCCACGGGGGCCTGCAGGACGGCTCCTAAGAGTCCCAGACTGGACCAGAACCCACCCGCCAGTGTGTACAGTACCAGGTAGGGATAACCCACGACTGTCTTCATTGACTCAGATGAGTGGCCAACAGGTGCGGCCATGGCTATGAGAGGTAAAAGTGAGAGCGGGATTGTAGGCGATGGCAAGTGACGGCCAAGGAAGGTGTAAGGTGTGGCCCCCCATAAGTTGCACGAGTTATGTCACATGATTTCCGAACCCCATATATCGATTCTTGAAACGCGACCAAGTAGAATGAACTAACTGGGTAGCAACCTTGAAGTTCGAATTTATGAATATACCTTCTGCTCGGGAGTAAATTATTAGGTCCTTATCTTCCAAATTTGCCACGGATAATAACGATGTTGGAGTTGAATAAGCCGCGGCAGTCTAACCGAAGTAGTAGCCATATTACCAACTCGGTAGGATAGTAAAGGTATAGATTTGGAGGAGCATGACATGGGGAGTCCAAATGAAGTGGACTTACATTCAGAACGCGCATTCCAAGTCATAGGTCAACAAAGCGGCGCGTCACCTTGAAAGGAATTTTAGCCGAGTAATATAAAGGGTACCGGAAGAGCATTGAAAGACCGGGATAATTGCGGTAGGTTACTGCATCGTTCAGGGTGCCCCTGGCCATAGTCCGTCTGGCCATGAGTCTATCGGGGGCAGGGCATCAGGGCGTTCTGGCATCCAAAAAAATGGTCCACAATTCATACGGCAAAAAGCACATCCAGTCCCTCCACGACCGATGAACGGGACCGTTGCTGCTCGCATCACGCAACATGTACGCAGTTCCAAATCTCGGAGCAGGCCTGCAATGCCAGATCCCGAGACTATTCAGTGATCCCAAGCGGGCAGTCCGGTCAGTCCGGCCTTGGTTTTGAAAAGCCTGGGTCAGTCCGGTCGAAATTCTGAGCGGCCGCCAAAGCCCAGCGGCGCCCAGGCAACCGCCAGGTCGAGTCTTGGCGCAATCCCGGTCAAAACCGGCAGGTTCCCAGGCAACGCGGCCAGATGCCCAGGTAATCCGAAGATATCTATGGACGGCCCGCAGGCTTTCCGTTTTTAATCACTCGGAATAAGATAATACGAGCAACATGCCTCTAGTGCTACAGATCTCGCTTAAGACAAATCTATGTCATCCACCGATTAACCACTACGATACCCAAATATACTGTCCGACCTCAAGATACTCTAGACCATCCTTCACACAACTTTCTAATCACCTCTGGAATGTCTATTAACCCTGTGATTTTATAAAAAATTAATCCGGTTGAATAATAAAATATTTCTTAGTAATGAAGCACTAGTGATCACTTGAAACATCGGCCTGCAGGTTACCCAGGCCAGGCCCAGCTTTGGTTTGGAAAAGCCGCTTTCTCACAGTCCGGCCCGGTCGTCCCTGAAAAAGCCTGGGTGAGTCCGGTCGTACTCAAAGCCGGACGGACTGGCCGCTTGGGATCACTGAGACTATTCAGGTTTGAACATCTATAAAACAATTACAGACCAGCACCGGGCATGGTAATCGCAAAAAAGGTATCAAACTGTTGATAGAATAACTAGGAGAGCATATGGAAAGCCAATTGATTTCAAGAACTCATATATTGTAACTACTGTTTGAGAAGCGGGAGAGGTGTCATGTATAACTAAAATCATCAGATACGGGATGGCTAAAAATAAATACGCAAAATCTTTTATATCACCAACCCAAGATTTATATTAAGGCAAGAAAGGAAGAAGGGAAGAAAGACAATTTGAAGCTACAAGGTCAGAATGTGGGCTTAAAATTGAAACCTGGTGTTGAGCTTAGTACGAGTTAGAGCTGTTGGGCTAGTGTGGGCGTACGGAAGATTTGGAACTACTGGCATCTTACATAGCCTTAGCAAGAACTTTGGCATGATTGTGCTTCAGTGTTAGCACGGAGGAGGGGATAGAGTAGAAGCAAGTAGTATAGCAGGACCGAGCAGCTCTCTTGGCTACATTTACACTCCCCCGTATGATATCGTACAGTAAACATCAAGAAAGAAAGACAGAAATACTCAAACAACTGGCAGCCAACCCCCACAAACCCCTACATGCTAATGCAGATAACATGCCCCTTGGGGCAGCGAATCCCGAGGACAGAAAGCAGCAAAGGATGTGCAGAAATGTGGGATGGCCGTGAACCAGCAAACCAACAATCCATTATAGACATTTAACCTATGACACAGTCAGTAAAGCATATAAGGATTAGTTGAAATAACAAGGCATTGAACTCACCGCCCTTTGGACCGTCGGTAGAGCATAAGGAGGTCGTGCCCAGGGTGGGCAAGGTTGATAGATGTGGTGTATCTGGGATGCAAAACTGCAGCAGGGTGAATAATGATGTGAAAGAGGGGGTGATGATAATAGAGAAAAACTACTGACATCCTATAAAAATGGTTAACAGATATTCAATGCCGACTAGGTCAGTGATGATCATATCAGAGTACTCACTTTCTATGTTGCCGAAATGATTGTAAGGTGCGCTGTGGGTTAATAGGGGAAGTAGAGGGAGAGAAGAAGAGATATACTAACGAGCTGTAACAAATATTAGATAAGAATTAGTGATAGCAAGGGAAGAAGGGGATAAAGCTTTGCATACAAACTAAGATGAAAAGGCAGTAATTTGTTAGCTTCCTAGAGAGGTAGCAGGTAGAAATTATCAGTGCTTACCCACTATTGAGGAAAGCAAGCGTGAAGTTAGTATAGAATTAGTAGCATGAGCGGGGACATGGATAGTTGTTGGTTACATACTTTCCGCAACAAAGGAGATAGATTAGTAAAGGGAGAACGCAGCAAGGGGGGGAGGAGTGCGAGTCCACTTACAGCCTAAAGAAAGCGTGAAGCCAGGTATTAGCAATTGTCTCGTTCCAGAACCGTTGTCGATCCTGTTTACTTACTTCCTACAACACGAAGCGAGCCAGAGGTCAGCAATTGTCTCGTCCCAGAACCGTTGTTGATCCTGTTTACTTACAAACTACAACACGAAGCGAGCCAGAGGTCAGCAATTGTCTCGTCCCAGAACCCTTCTTGATCCTGTTTACTTACTGCCTACAACACGAAGAGAGCCAGAGGTCAGCAATTGCCTCGTCCCAGAACCGTTGTTGATCCTGTTTACTTACTTCCTACAACACGAAGCGAGCCAGAGGTCAGCAATTGTCTCGTCTCAGAACCGTTGTTGATCCTGTTTACTTACTTCCTACAACACGAAGCGAGCCAGATGTCAGCAATTGCCTCGTCCCACAACAGTTGTTGATCCTGTTTACTTACTGCCTACAACACGAAGCGAGCCGGAGGTCAGCAATTGCCTCGTCCCACAACAGTTGTTGATCCTGTTTACTTACTGGCTACAACACGAAGCGAGCCGGAGGTCAGCAATCTTCTCGTCCTGGAACGGTTGTTGATCCTGTTCACTTACTGCCTACAACACAAATCGAGCCCGAGGTCAGCACTTGCCTTGACCATGACCCGCAGCCGACGTTCTTAACCCACCTCCTGCAACCACCAGTAAGCTCGGGGTTAGTATTTGCCTCGCAGCATCAATTGACTTGAATCAGTGACGTACAAACTATAGCACTCCCAGCTTCGCAATTAGTTCTCATCTTTGTCATCTACATTATTGACTAGTCATGGCCACGATCATGCGTGATCTTGTCCATCTCTATTGTTGAAGGAGTGCCTTACCTCCTATATCTCCGTCACAATCGTGAGTCCTTATTCATGTATCCGCTAGTATTGGACATGCTAACTTACGCTCTATGCTCAGGGATCAATTGAGTTAGCCATTGTAGTTGCCCAGCATTCCAAATGCTCATCACTCACTTTCTATCGTTTTCACGCCCTTGGTGTCAGTAACATAACAATGTATAAGAGAAATCACCCGGAGCTTCTACTTGCCTTCTGTAACGCAAAACAAGTCCAAGATCAGCCCTAACCCACTCTGATTGCTGCAAATTCACATACCGTCTATAAAATAATGTTAATTTATTGTTAGTTATGCACTAGTCACCTCAAACCAAGAGGTCTCGTCACCTCCAAGATATTATACTCCTTCCCCCAGAGGTAGGCCTTGACGTTCTTCCGCAGGAGTTTTCCGGTCATATCCCTATCTCCCCGAACGGCTGCTATGTTCAGCGCGGTGCCGTATCTATCTGCTCGAGCATTGATATCTCGCTCCTCCTGCTCCTCCAATAATCGATCTGCCATCGTCTCCTGCCCAAGGAATGATGCTATCATCAAATATGTAAAATCTTTGGGGAACCTATCCCCCAGTCCTGTGTTGAACCAGTATAACTGAAACCATGCCAGACAGCGTTTAGATCCAGGTTCACAAATCAGGCGCGCAAATTCGAATAACTCCGTCCCCCGATCCTGCGCATCCCGCACGTGATATGCCCAGTGTTGAACTGCGTAGTCGAGAAAGGTGTATTTCTCGAGATACTCATGAACCGCCTCCTCCAAAACCGCTCCCATATCGTCCATCGCTAATGGGCTGCCCGCAAACTCCTCTTGTGAAAGGTAGGAAATACAAATGTCCGCAATTAGAACGTTAGAATCCTTGAGACAGAATGTGTGCTGCCAGTTTCCGCTGCCCGGCAAAGATCCTTTAATGAGGAACTCCCTTGCAGTCTGATGAACCAGGTAGATCTTGGAATCAATAATTCGCACGAAGAGCCCGCAGAAATTTTTTATTGTCTTTTCAAACACATCGCAGAGATGGTCTGGTAGATTCCCCACTGACTTGCGTTCCCTCGTAATTCGGAACGCAACATGCATTTCCGCGACCGTAAGGGGCCTGGCCGCTCCTACCACTATTTGCAGGATCCGCCGGGCTTTGTCGGGGTCCGAGCTTTTATCAAGAATCTTGGTGTAAAATTCTTCTAGATCGCTCGGGGCTGTCGAGATAATATCAGTAAACTCCTCAAAATCTTGACTATCTTTCAAAATCTCGAGGACAAGAGAAACCCAGAGGAATGTCCGGTCGGCGGATGACAGGAGAAGATTGCGCAAATCCTTCAGCCCTCCAGGGTTTCCCCAGATTAACTCGAGCTCCGTTATCCCATTATCTATAACACGGGTAACGTCATGGGTAATAGCGCCAACCTCCTTCTCCCCTCTGAGCCGGATCGTTGTTGGCCGGGAGCCAAGTTCTTTCTCGATGTAATGGTATGGGCGGCTAGTGACAAGGAATTTCAAAGGAATATTGGAAGTTTGTGGTCCGGGAAGACGATTTATGTATTGGATAAGCGGAGTCAGAGTCACTTTATCGCACTCGTCAAGGGCATCCACCACACAAATCACATCGCCGCACCCCTCCTCAGACACCGCCTTGACCAAAATATCCCACAATGTATCCACCTCTTCTGTAAACCTCTGGCCTCTGTCCTCGAATGCTGGCTCGGCGTATCTACAGAGGGACTTTCTCTGCGAGAAAAGCTGATGAAGTATGGCGCAAAGAGCGGATGTCGCGCTCCTCTGTTCTTCGCTGTCGTCCTTAAAGAAGAAGTAGCAAATGGTGGCACTAGTTTGTTTTTTCAGATGACCCACGAGGAATGAAGCCATGACAGATTTTCCGCAACCCGGGTCCGCCGATAGCCAAAGGAGAGCCGCAGCTTCTTTCCCCATCCACTCCATATACTTTTGATGTTCCGTAACCCAGGTGCATGTGCCCTCAACTGGCTCGCGAACCCGACGCCGGTGCGACTCGTATGCAGACTTGCGTAAGCATCGCAAAATTTCGGGCGCCTTATCGGACGAGTTCGTGCCGCCGTAATAATTGTTGGTGATGTTACCGGAGTTGAATTGATTATTAGAACCGCTGTTGCCGCTAAATTCACCGGGAATATTGCTATTTGTCCACAGTGCAACAACCATCGCAACCGGTATTAGCCACAGAAGCGCAACTAAACACCAGCGACACAGTAGCATACCCTTGCGTCGAGAGTTGGCCCTCAGAAGAATTATTCGATAGCCAATTACCCATCTTATCGATTGATTGTTGAATTGAAAGAAGTTTTCTTTTGCCGACTAGGAACCGAATGTGCTCTTTGATACTCGTATCAATAATTTTCAATCGAGGAAGAAGTGAAGAGCAAGCGGGGTTGGGGATCCTGAGAATTTACCTTTTACTGAGAGGGCAACACTGCACGCGCGAAACACCGGAGTTCAGCTGAGCCTTCACACAACCTCCTAATATTTATGACCTACCATATCTGCAGTTCGCTCGTGGTAACATTTCGCCTAATCACTCCCCTCCGAATAAACTCGGCCACCCTATCACACCCCACCCTCGATCCCCATGTAGGAAATAATTTTCAAATTCGGGCGCAGTTAAATCCCGCTGCAGTTGCTTTCTGGCCGAATGGTTACACACACGGTAATACTCGGCTGACGATTACAAACACGACTGCTATTGCATACTGCCGAGGGTTTGCCTTCCAGTTCAGATCTTGGTTTTATGGATGTGGTTGCGTTCAAAAAACGTCGTTCCATTACGGGTGGGAATTGCCTGGCATCACGTGGTAGACTACGCTTTATCTCTTGTGCAAGCCAGTGGAAACAAACTCTGCTCTCGCCTTCGGTCAGGAGGCATTTTTTTTATCAGTGCTTGTAATTTGATAAACTGCTGCCAGTTACGATGCCAGGAGAGCGCGATCACCAGAAGATTGCTTCCGGCTCGTTACTCTAAAGGTCTAACACATTTCCAAGATCCAAGTTCACCGCTTTCTCCATTTCCATCTCTCCCTTATTATGCACTCTCCTCCGAAAAAAAAAAATTCTGTTTGCCCTCTGTATCATCTGGTAAGGTGGCTGAAAGCTTCCCACAGGCGACAAGTAACATTGCGCTCTATTTCTTATCATACTTTCCGAGAGCGCACCCCTGCCCTCCCTCAAAAACTCGGCACCACCAGAGAGGCGCACGAATCCGGCCAGCAATGCTGCGTTTGCATAAGAGACACCCGAATAAGCAAAAACATTATGGTGAGGGCTGGCAGAACCTGCTTGACCAAGCACCAACGCTCGAGTTCTTGCCTAGTGCCTTGCTATCATAGCAGAGTACTGTACCCCTCGTACCATACAAACCCGCATATTGGTTCTTATGAAACATTCTGGAGCTTGTGGCTGGGACTGTATTATGTTTGAGTCCAGCCCCGAAAGTCATTTTCTATTCATATAAAGAAAATCTCCAGCTCCGTATCATACTCACTTGTTTAATTGCTACCCCTCCCTCCTCGCTCCCGTACCTCACCACGCCTTTACCACAACATTAAACTATTGTTGGGGTGGAAGGATGGTATGCACGATATTGGTTGGGATTCTTTATTTATTTTATTTTTAAATATTTTTTAGTTGTGGATTTGGGAGTCATTTGTTGAGAAGTTGAGTGCGACCGGACTGACCCAGGCTTTTTCAGGGACGACCGGGCCGGACTGTGGGAAACCGGCTTTTCCAAACCAAAGCTGGGCCCGGCCTGGGTCACCTGCAGGCCCATGTCCCAAGTGATCAGTTGTGTTTCATTACCAAGAAATATTTCATTATTCAACGGGATTAATTTTTTATAAAATCATGGGGTCAATACATATTCCCGAGGTTATTAGAGAGTTGTGTGAAGAATGGTATAGAGTATCTTGAGGTCGGACGGTATACCCATAGTGTCCTGACGTTTGTGAACAAAATTGGTATTGCATAAGCGCCAGAAATCGGTCGGAGCCGCAAGGGTTTTAGTGTATGCAATAGCGGTCGTGTTCACAAACGTCAGGACATTACGAGTATTTGGGTATCGTGGTGGTTCATTGGTGGATGACATAGGTTTGTTGCAAGCGAGATCTATAGAACCAGGGGCATGTTGCTCCTATTATCCTATTCCGAGTGATTAAAAATCGAAAGCCTGCAGGCCGTCAATAGATATCTTCGGATTACCTGGGCATCGGGCGGCTTTGCCTCGGTATCTGGCGGCTTTGCCTGGGTACCTGGCGGCGGCTGAGAATTTCGACCGGACTGACCCTGGCTTTTCAAAACCAAGACCGGACTGGCCGCTTGGAATCGCTGGTTGAGTATTGAGAAAATGCCCACCTCGCATCACAATATCCGGTCAATTCTGCTAACGAACGAAGTACAAGTACGTGGGCAACATGATTCGTCCCGCACGGGATCTTACACCAAAAATGGACACCTCCAAACTGACAATTCTCAACGCTGCTTATATGAAAAGACTTCAAATCTTTCCATCAGCTAGGTAATGACTATCTAATCCAACCTCTACATGTAGAAGTGGAAGGGATTAAAGCTTTCTGCAATGTTCATGATTGCATCAATCAGTGTGAAAGTGAGCTAAATTCTTGTATGGGGCTCCATCCAAAAACGTACAGGCAACCAATACCAGATACTTAAACAACTTTATCTCTATCACTTTATACTATTCATAGGATTCTGTAAGGTTCTTTATGTTACCTTAACTTAAGTAACGGCAAGCAGGCAAGTACTGTGCTGCTATTTCACAACCGTCTTGCCCCCGGAAAAATATCACCCCTTCCAAGTATTTCTCTCGCCCAGTCATGGCGTTCAACGGTGTTTCTTGTATAGGGAATGGGGGAGGAAGGGTACGTGAGGTGTAAGAATCATATTTTTGACACATGAAAAGCGGCGCCCAAGCTAACTTTAGCTATTAAATACTCATACTTGACCATCCAGTGAGTATTTGGACATCCTGGCATTATTACTGTCTGTCATGAGACTAAGAGCCCGAATAATTTATCCATAGCAAAGTAGAGTATACAGCCAGCGATACCCGGGATGAGGCTACACAGATTGTTGCTGTGGCTCCCTCGCTTAAGGTCACATGATCCGGCTGCCACGGTATTCCGGTGGTTCCGTGAAAAGCCCCGCTTTTTTTCTCCTAACTCCCCAGAATTCCAGTAGCCAGCTGACTACATATCTATCTTCTACAACATTCCAAGAAGCCAATGAAGGAAAATGTCCCGATCTTTAAGTAATAATATCAGCTCTTATAACGGGCCCCACCGAACGCCACTCTTGTATACTGCTAAGAATGGGAATCAGGAAGTGGTGGAAATGCTACTCGGACGGCAAGATGTCAACCCCAACGCACCAGATGACGATGGCCAAACACCACTATATAGTGCTGCTTGGAATGGGCACGAAGGAGCAGTGAAAATATTACTCGGACGTCCGGACGTCTGTTGGAAATCGTTGGAAAACCCCCAAGTGCTGGTCAGCATGCTCATAGTCCATCCAACATTCTCGGAACCTGTTCGTAAAAGACAGCGAGGATTCCGGAGCAATAACCACAATCACCGTACTCACAGCTTATCACCCGGCGGAAACAAAACGCCAAGACACCAGACAACTGCCAAAAGCGGGGTATGAAAATTTTCTCCGCTCAAACGCTCTCTCACTCAAACACTCACTTGGTCAATCTCTTTTCCTCACCAACTCGCTCTATTTTATCGCACAACTAACTAAAAAGGATAGGAAAAACACGGCAGTATAAATAACTGATGAAAACAGATCTCTTGCTCGTTCCACCACACTTCCTGGCACTCTACCGGCCACCACACATACTCAGGTAAGCCCCCATTCCTCCACGCATTTCTATGCTAAGAAAAGAAAAATAAGCAAGACAAACACGACAACTCCCACACTCGCACACGCCCCACTCACATACCCGCCGTACCTGCCACCCCCCCCCATCAATATCATACCCGTACCCGTACCGACGATAGCGACAAACACCGGACGAGAGAGCACCGGTCAAAGGGACCACGAACGGCAGACGACGAACAAAGCAGCGAACGACGACAAATAACGGCTAGCGGTCGAACAAAGAGAATGATGGCGCGCGAATATCCGGACGAGCGAGAAAGGCAACGGACGGATGGTGGTGGAAGGAATGGGAAAGCATGCCGAGCATGCTTGGGGCATATCGTGCATGCAGCAAACATGCTCGATAGGTTCTAGGCGTGTTGGGTATTGTTTGAGCATGCAGAGCAGTACCTGGGGGTTCCATCCATTTCCAACAGTTCGAGATGTTGCAAACATACTCGACATGTTCAGAACATGCTCGACAAGCATTCACTTGCCCGTCCGCTACTTAACCCACCCGTTCGGATATTTGCCGTTATTCGTCGTCCGTTATTACCTATTGTTTTACACCCGTTAGCAAGCCGTTCCGCATCGTCCCGTTCACTGCTTTGCCGTTCACCACTTTGCCGCCCGTCTGTCGACGTTTTTATTCATATACCTGTCCACCAGTTGGCCATTTTGCCGTTCGGTCGCCGTTATCTTTGTTGGGTGGCCTGCTGTCCACGGTTCTTTTGTTCGGCATTCTCTCGTCCGCTGTTTGCCGTTGAGCGATATGGATGCGGGAGCGGTACGGGTAAGGTAGCCGTGCGGGTGTGGGAAGGGCACAGGAGGTATACGAGTATGGGAGCGGGTCATATACGGCCATGGGAGTTTTTGTATTTGTACTCCTGTGTTTTCCTTTCTTCTGTTAGCATAGGGATGTGCGGAGGAATAGAGAACTTGCAAGGCTGGGTGGTGGAGATGATGAATATGTATGGAGGGTGGTGGAGCGAGTAGGGAATTTATTTTTGTCGCTTATTTATACTGCTGTGCTTTCCTGTTACTTTAGTTAGAAGTGCGAGCAACGAAGTGGGTGCAGGAGAGCAAGAGCGTGTTTAAGGGAGAGAGTGCGTGAGCTGAGAAATTGTTTCCCTACCCCGCTTTTGATGGTGGCCTGGTGCCTTGGCGTTTCGTTTACTACGAGTGATAGCCGGTGGCGGCGGAGTCGTGAGTCCTCCTCCGGGAAAGTCAACTGTCTTTTAACGCCGACCCCGACGAACAAGATAACCGCGGCCAAGTACCACTCTGGTGCGCCACTCAGAGAGCGCACGAGGGAGTGGTGAAAATAGTACTCGGACGGGAGGATGTCGACCCCAACAAACCAGATGACGGGGGCGTAGCACCACTCCATCGTTCCGCCGGGAATGGGTATGAGGGGGTGGTGAAAATTCTACTCGGACGGGCCGACGTCGACTCCAACGAACCAGACAAATACGGCCACAACCCACTTTACTGGGCGGATAAGAATAGCCATGCGGGAGTAGTGGCACTACTACAGTCCGCAGCATATGCCTCCCACAGCGCAGCCTAAGGCCCAGGAGTTATTCCCCCTCCTTACTTCCTCCAAGTACGAACAACCCATCTACCATATCTACAAGGACGGTAACAGCTCCACGAACATTTCTGCTGCCGCCACTGCCTCCCTCCTCCCGCGCCCACCCCTCCCATAGTTTAAACGCCACACTTCGGTCACCGCCGTCTCTCCCTCCTTTCTGGAGTAAACCTACGACAGAAAACTAGCTCAAAACTATCTCTTTTGGTCGGAGGAAGTTATGCGGGATGAGAATGCCCATATCTACCCCCCCATACCTCTATATATATTTTCTCAGCTGAGTCAAGATTTGTCAGCTTCTATTTATAATCTAGAATTTGGAGTTCGTCGAATGCCATTTCTGTTACTGTATATCGAGATGAGTTTATGTCACTTCAACTTTACCGAGTAATATTATTTACTCTTATTATTGTTTTTAATTGTAAATCTTTGCGCACTGATAATTTCCTTTTATTTTTCTCCAATTTCTGCCTCCGCTTGCTCCGTTATAGAGACCTAAGGGCTACCCAGACAGCCGGGCGAGCCCCACGGTAAACCGGTAGTCCGCCTCCCTCTTCAGATTCGTATTCTTGGTCAGATTGAGTGGAGCAGAAGATGTTTGCATCAGTACAAGTACCTCTCATAAGACCAAAGCCCCCAATACTCGAGTACTTTATCCATGGCCAAGTATGCATACTACCAGCCATACTAGGGATGTGGTTTATTTACCCCACATCCCCACATCAAGTCTTTTCTTCTGTGGATTGAGGCTCCTGACCCCCCGCTCAGGTTCTTTCCCTTCCCACCCAAGTGGCTGACCCGCCGTAGATCGGATGATCCTACGGTATCCCGGAGGTTCCATAAGAAAGCCCAACTATTTTTTTTCTTCACTCCCCAGAACTCCACTAGCCTGCTGTCCCGATCACCTACCTTTCACAACATTCTAAGCAGAAAATAAACAGACTATGTACCAACATTTCGACGATAGTATCTGCACTTTTCACAGGCCCCACGGAACGCCACTCTAGTATGCTGCTAAGAATGGGCACAAGGAGGTGGTGGAAATGTTACTCGGAAGGCAAGATGTCAACCCCAGCAAAGTGAATGAGGGAGACTAAACACGATCCTCTTGTGCTGCTGAGAGTGGGCACCAGGAGGTGGTGATGATACTTCATGGATGGGACGACGTCAACCCCAACACGCTTGATGAATTAGGCCAAACCCCACTCCATCATGCCGCTTGGAATGGGCGTCCGGGAGTGGTAAAAATACTACTTGGACGAGGCGACATCAGCCCCAACGCACCAGATAACGAGGGCAATACGCCACTGCATTGTGCTGCTCCGAGTGGCTACGGGAGGATTATAAAAGCACTGCTCAAACGGGCCGATATCATCCAGGACGAACCAGATAACAGTGGCCAAACACCTCTTTGGTGTGCCGCTCGGCGTGGGCACGAGGCAGTGGTGAAAACGCTACTAGGACGGGCCAACGTCGGCTCCAACAAACCAGACGGATGCGGTGACACGTCGCTCTGGTGAGCTGCTAGGAATAGCCATGCGGGAGGGGTGGCACTACTACTACACTCCCTAGCATCTACCTCCCGCAGCACAGCCTAAGGGCCGGGATATATTCCCCGTGCTTCCCTCTCCTCCGAGTCCGAGCAACTCATCTACCATATCTGCAGAGACAGCAAAAGTTCCATAAACATTTCCGCCGCCACCCCTCTCTCTCCTCCCACCCCTACCCAGTCTCCCCCCATAGTTTGAACGCCACGTTCTGGTTATCGCCGTCTTTCCCCCTTCCGGGAAGCCTCCGACAGAACTCCAGCTCATAGTTTCTCGTTTCCTTGAAGGAACTCATACGGGATTTAATACCCATATACAGATTTTCTTATGTCGTCGAGTCTGGATTTTGCGGCTTCTGTGATGACCCAGAGTCTGGAATTGATAGCAGTCTGTTTCTGCTGTATTAAGACAAGCAGGTGTGGCTTGAAATTATCCTCATATTTACCCCTACTACCGCTTCCCGATTTCAAATCCTTCTTACATATCTATTATTCCTGTCTTCTCTACAACCCCCCCCCCCCTTTTTCGCCCCCTCTTAACGGAGATTTGCGGGGAAAAAACTCCTTGTTAATCCCGTGGAAGTAGGTTCTCCTACTTCGCTGTTGCTCATAGTCCCGGAAATCAAGTACGACGCAAATGCAAGTATAACACAACATACTTTTTTAATTCTTTTTTTGTATGTAGGCATACATGACCCAAGTTACCAATTGCTAGTGCATATTATTCAGCGCTGGTGCTATAATATATATACAATTTCAAGATAATATGGATATAAACCTGAAGTTGAGAATATACACAGGAAAGCAGCCAGTTAAAAAGACATGTAATACCGAGGGACATAATATGATACTTATGGAAACAATTGAGATCTACCATCTCCATCGACCCTATGATCTCCAGATTCTGAGTCCGCGGCTCTGGCGAAGGATCAGCATTTTCCAAATTTATTATTGTTGAAGGGTTCTGGACAGATGTTGATTGATCGGGGTAGATTGTGGAAGCTTCGGGAGTCTTGCGGAGAGTTTAGAAATTCAATAGACCAGTGTGGAGATTCAGAGACTGACAGTAGATTCCCTAGACCTGTATTTCCTTTGTTATCACGGGGGTGTATGTATTGTAAATCACCGGTGCTCACTTCTTCGTATGATCTGGAAGCATCAAGCAAGATAGATGGATGCCGGCAAGGTACGCAGGATGGAATAGAAGGTGCGCAGGCTAAAGTGAAGGACTAAGAGAGGTGGCGTGTTGATGAGAAGAATTGAGAAGGAAATTGTGGAGATGAGAAAGGTTGTGAAGAGAAAAATGGGAATGAGAAGGGTGGAGAAGAAAAAAAAAGCGGGAAGCTAAGAGATATGTCGGGAAGAGATAATGAGAGATAAGATAAGATGAGAAGATAAGGGAAAGAGCACGAGAGTGGTGATCACAAGAGATATCAGAAAGAGAAGGAACACGGGAGATTTTCTTATTCATGTATATAAGGGTGCCTGTTTACCTTTAGCTAAAGAGAAAGCAACGTGCTGAAAAATCTCAAGATACCATCCTCCGTCATACAAGCTTCCAGCGCACGTGAAATCAACGATCAGCCTTTTTTATCATAACTTTAGTATAGAGGAATCGGCAGCATGGGTGGAGCGATCCCAATACGTATGGCGATCGATGGAAGTGTCAGGATGCATTGGTTCTGTTTTACTTATACAGCCATCTTTACAGTTAGTTTAGAGGATAGTTGACAAACAAACTAGTTTTACTTCACCTCTCACTATTGTTCACATACCGCCACAGTTCCCCACATATTCACTTAGTCTTCAATCTACCGCTGCGCGATCTGTCACGCACCATTATCCACATTAAGAATTATACGATTAGCCGACTAATTAGACATGCTGTATCGCGCTAACTTAAATCAATCCTGCTAACATGTGAAGTGCATCATATTCTAGATCACTGGGCTGATTTTCACGAATATTCTGATACCGTAAGTTCTGTGTAAACTCGATCTGCCCCTATTCGCTTTATGGCACTTACTGGCCCCAGAAAGGCTCACTCGCCACGGGATTGGACCTTAAGAGACCCAGTGACTGCCTTAAGAAGTATAGCAGCAGGTCGAGTTCAACCAGAATTTACGGTAGTGGACTTCAAGAACTTTATGTTATACAAAAGTAGTACCGGAAGTCAATTTTAAACTTTGACGACTTTCAGACTGACAAAAACCATAAAAAAAAATGGGTCAACTTTTAAGATATCATACCGGGACAAAAACGACGACGATCAAAACACCCATGAATGATGTACAATGATAAAGCGGCGAAAAGGCAAAGATGTACTGTACAACGATCGAACGACGTAACAGCTCTGACTATCAGCCGGCAAAATTGACTGTGGCGAACCCCTGGTTAAGCCGGGTTTAGCAAACAACTCTCAAAATGGTGAGATGACGATGCTAAGGAAATTGGACATGCTTGGTGAGGAATACCTATGAAAACTCTGATCGCCAGCAGAGAACCGAAAGTGGAGAAGCTCTCTCACTCAACGGGCTCAACAACTTGCTCGATCGTACAGTACTTCCTTCCTTACTTCTTTTCCAAGCTCCCGCGCTAGCAAAAGCAAAAATAGTTACTACAAAGACTCCCGCATAGTCCCTTGGACTCTCCCGTTTCCGAACGACGGGCGCGTGATCAAAACCTCTACCCAAAACAAACGAGAGATAACAAAACGAACATTCCGCGTGCGTGAGCAGGTTTCGTTTCACGTCGAGCATGTTCTGAACATGACAAACAGGTTCCGGGCGTGCTGGACGGGTTTTGAGCAGCGCTCTCAGTCGTCCCGTCCTTCCAAGACGGGGTGAGGACGAGAAAGGACGTGACTGTCTCGTCCTTGGACGGGACGGACTGCCTTGGCGCCGTCCTGGACGGGGTGGACTGCCATCGACTACAGACACAAAAAATTGCGCAATTGGACAAATACTAGCACCCAAACAAGTTGAGAAATAAAAATAAAAAATAAACATAAAACAGAGGTGACGCTCGAGCATCCTACCAGGGGTAGTAGTGGTCATAAACACCTGGGGTTTCCGGAGCTAGAGTTACAACCTCGCCGCCACCAGGTGTCACTCGTGCCGGGTGGTAAGTGGGACGCCGTTACTCTCTAACGAACAGGAAATCACAGGAGCATAAATAACCGAAAAAAATAAATCTTCTGCTCGCTCCACCGCCCTCCACACTAGTCCATCGCTTTCCTGTTCCTCCATACCCATCCATCGCCTTCCCCGCTCCTCCACGCAAGTCTCCATTCCTTATGCCCGCTCCCAAGCTAACAAAAGAAATACAGATCCGCAAAGACTCCCGCTGCCGAGCAGCATTCCTACCGCCCTCGTCGAGACGACCTTTGCGCTGTCCCGTCCGGACAAGGACGACTAGGAGCACTGGTTTTGAGCACCTTGAGCAGTATCCACGGTTTTCCAACGATTTCCAACCGTTATTGTAAGCATTTTGTTGGTTCCGTCCTCTCCCAATCCGCACCAGTGAACTTCGCAAGATCTCTCAACAAGCTGAAAAGGGCGTGGTGCGACGAGAGTAATTATTTGAATTTACAATCTATCTGACGAGAGGATATCCGAATATAAGAACCGACGATGAAGAAACTGAATATCAATATCCTATGTTCGTTTTCTGGCTCTACGCTTTCTCTCTTCCGTCTTCTTTGTTTCCACAATGAATTCCACAACCCCTTAAGTACAAAGATTCTATGTATGATAGAATGTCATCGAATTCGTGATGAGTAAAACAGGTGTATTTAGGTGTGAATGTCAACGTCTCCCATGACGAGTCCATCTACGCATCCAACAGTACCATGCCAGAACGGGTACCGCACAACCATGAAAACAATAACAAAACTATGATAAAAACCAACAATAATACTACTATTATAATGGAAATTTCAAGCTATTCTGGCTTATCTCAGAATAGGAACAATCTCGCGCCAACGCCAACGCCAAACTTCGGGTAAGAAATAGAAGTTGACAAGTCCTGACTCGACTACTGTAGATAGGAAAATTAGAGCAGAGGTTTGGGTGAGTATCTGATAAATATGTGCGCTCCCACTGCGTGTGATTTCCTTCGACTAAAGGAAAATATTTAAGCTGAGCTACCCCGGCCACCATACTCATGAAAGGGGAGGAGGGTAGTTACCAAGAAGCGGTATTTTAAACCGCGGGAGGAGACTGGGTTGGGACAGGGGGAGGCAATGGCATGGACAGGTATGTTTATGGAGCTGTTGAGGTCTTTGCGGACATGACACATAGGTCATGTGTATCCGGAGGTGGTAAGGGGGGTGATGCCTCACCAGCCTAAGGCTATGCTAATGGTGGGGGATGCGAGAAATTGGAGGCTGTAGTAACGCTATCACTCCCGCATGGCCGGGCTCGAGAGCCCGCCAGAGTGGCATTCGGCCATCCCCATCTCGCTCGCCAGGGTTGACATCTTGACGTCCGAGTAGCATTTTCACCACTTTCCCGTATCCATGCTTAACAGGACAACGGAGGGGTGTTTGGCCGTTGTTATCAAGTTTGTCGGGACTGACATCGTCCCGTCCAAGTAGCATGCCTCTTAATGTTGGCGGAGGACTAAATGCGCAGCGGGGGTGATGGAACAAGAGAACTGGCGGGGAACCTAATCAGCATGTGGACAAGTGTAGGAGGTATAATAAGATAACTTCGTTCGTGTGTCTGTCTAACGGCAAAGACGGTCGTATAAGTAAAACATAAACAATGCATTTTGATCCTTCCATCGATCACCACGCCTATCTCTATCTCCCCACACATGTTGCCCTTCCCTCCATACACTCCTATGATAACAAAGGAAACACATGTCTAGAGAATCCTCCCTGTCAATCTCTGAACCTCTACACTGATCTATCGAACTTCTGAACTCTCCGCCAGACTCCCATAACTTCCACAATTTACCCTGATCAAGCAACATCCATCTAGAACCTTCAACAATGCCCACCACTCCCCCGCGCCTACCCTCAACAGCACCAAGGAGTGGCGCCAGGCCGCGCCCACCCGGTCCGCCGGGGCCGACCTCCCACCACCCGAGCAGTGATTTCATCACACCCCCGTAACCACTCGCAGCAGCATAACTCGGTGGTGTTCGGCCGTAATTATCTAGTTTGTCGGTGTTGACGTCGTCCTGTCCGAGCAGTATTTTCGCCACTCCTCCCCATTCTCCGCAGCACAACTGAGTGGTGTTTGGCCTTGGCCGTCTAGTTTGTCGGGGTTGATATCATCCCGCCCTAGTAGTGTCTGTTGGCAATAGCTGGAAATCACGGATACTGCCCGGCATGCTCATAACATACCCAGCATGCTCGGAACCTGTCTTGCATGTTCACAACATCCTCGACGTGTTACGAACATGCTCGGCATGCGAGACTCGTTCCTTTGTTTTTCGTTTGTTCGGGCAGCGGGTTCAGAGATGTGCTTTGAAAAAGCGCATCCGATAAAAACAAGAGACGGAAAGGGAGAACCGGTAAAGGGAGCGCCAGGAACAGGAGAGAATCGGAAACTGGAGTTAAAGGGACCGTACCCGATCTCTTGGTGGTGCGATCTTTTGTTCTTTCTTTTGTCAGCAGGGAAACTTGGTAGAGAGGCAAAGGGAGCTATGCGTGGAAGAGAAACGATATTTGTGGTGATTAGTGGAAGCCGGAGGATGCTTTCACTTATACTCTGGTTTCTGCCGTTTTCCTGTTAGTTCCGCGAGCGTGTGTGTTGTCAGGAGAATACCAGTAGAAGGTCATCTCCTCTTCAGAGTCACGTATTAGGGAGCAGAGCTTTCACCATGCTAACTAAGCATCGCTTAGTTTTCCGTTCGCTCAGTAGACTATGGCAACCTCACGACTTTGAGAGTCGGTTAACGCACGCTATTTTTGATCACCATTTAACCATCGGATCACCGTGTCGCCATAGGTCGTTTTATCGGCTGATCGTCCCAGTTCGATCGATTGTACACCTGTACAAGCCGTGAGAAGGTAGATTAATTGATCTTAGTACTGCATTCGGCAGTGTTGGATCGTGCTCGTGTTTTTTTAGCCTGTTTTGCATTAGTCCGAGAGTGGTTTCTGTTTAAAAGTATCTTTTACCGTTCCATTGTGCCTAAAGAAAGCAGACTACTAGAGTGCTGTTGGGCCACGGTTGTCCGTGTTTTCAGGGTTGACCTCGGCCCACCTGAGTGATACCGGTATTTTCACTGCCCTTGTGCCCTTTCTCGGCGGCATACGAGAGTGGTGTGCGGCAGTCCACATCTGGTTTCTCGGGGTTGACATCTCGCAGTCCAAGTTGTATTTTCAAATGTTAAAATGTGATAGAAGCTTTAAGCAGCTTGGTTCAATTCGATTTCCAACCACCAAGACTTTAGCTAACAGAGTGACTCTTACTAAATACAATTGCTGCGGGACTTATGAGCTGGAGTGAATCGGTGCTATTCTGCTCGCTTGGAGTGTCGTATAGCGTTTCTGCCACTCGGGGTGATGAAAGTTGTGGACAGTTTTTTAAGGTAGGTCGTGAGGCGAAGTGTGTCGAAGGGTTGACGATGAGGTGTTGTGTCTAGTGTGCGGACTGGACACTTTTTACACGAATAGATGATGTCACATGACCGCCCAGACAAACTAATATAGATAGAGGGATCGGTCGTGATCAAGCAAGCAAATCGCGCAGATCACGTGCCGTCCCGCTCGCGCATAGCGTCAGTCGAACATGCAGAAGGTATGTACTCGAGTACGAGTACAGTGCAAATCACTTAAAAGCTAAACCAGAGTGGAACACAGAAATTACCCGAACCGCTACAAGCCGTGCCTCGCAACTGCCAAGACATGGTGACCATCCAACAATACACTGCCGTATTCGACCACCCATCGTTATGTAGAGTAGACTACGGTATATCATGATGCCTCGCTTGCCTCTTTTCCTCAGTCCAGATTCTACACCTTGTGGTGAATAACAGGGTACCTGTTTCACTCTCACCTAAAATCTTCAACTTTGCCTACAATAGCCTTTACCAATCTTAACTTATATTCTGATGTCAAACCGTAGGGATCAAGCTCTATTGATCTTCTACCTCTGCACAGTTTCTATTTCTTAATATCATGAGTTTTGAGCGTGCCATGTGATATCCAATACAGGCCTGTTTGAGGTGAAGGTTTTAAGCGATTTGCACTGTAGCATTCAGAATATTTGGGTTAGGGTTGTTGAGAGTTTGGTGGGGCGGACACGTGGTGATCAGCCGAAAAACTTCTCGGTCCGACAACAGTTTGATATGTTAAACCGTGTGAGCTCTCAGCGAGACGGTACCCTCAGCGAGACGCGGCATGCCTTAGCATTTTAGTGTAGTTTAGTGTAGTTTAGTGTAGTTACTAAACAGATTTTCATCGGAGAACCCAGGTAAAGGAAACAGTCAACTACACAAGTCAGAACAGAATCTCCAAGCTCCATTATCTTCAAGTCAAATACTTCTCTTATACCTTCAAACGATAGTACAATTCCTATACTGGTACGCGAACAAATTGCCATTGAAATGGCTACTAATGGAATAGCTCCAAGCCTTATGGTAGCTGCTGCCATGGTAGGTGCAGCCAGCAGTACAGTCATACATTGCCGCAAAGGTAACAGAAATGGCCAAGAGGTGGGTCAACGAAGACAAAAGCTTTCACCAGAGGAGGAAAGAATCATGATAGAGCAGTGTTATTTTCACTATCATCTTGGATTTCCTCCTACGATATTACAGCTACAAGAGATTGCCACAGGAGTCAAACGGAAAAGAAACCCCAATGAGAAATTAGGAAAAAGACTGGAGGAGGCATTTAGGAGACAGCATTCTGAAGTGAAGTCACATTTTAGTAAACAATTGGATTTTATTCACAATATCTGAGGAAATGATCTTGAATTAATGAACTCCGTTTTTGATAAGGTATTTTTCTGGTTTTTCTGGTTTTTTTTTTTTCATGTTTATAAATTGTAACTAATTTAAAATTTTTTCTTTAATTGAAACAAGTATTAATATATATATTTAGTTAGAATCTAGTGTATATGAGTACAAAATACAACCGCAAAATGCATACAATATTGATGAAATTAGCTTTCTGCTCGGACTTGGTCAGTCTGACTGAGTTTTAGAGTTTATAAGAAATCCTCATGAGAATGGAGAATTAAAGTACTGAGCACAAAGTTAGCTTTTAAATTCTTAAATATGTAACTTAAAGGTTGTATACTTACAAATAAATTCGATGGTACTGGAGAATTTGTTACTGTCATTGAGGCTGTTTGTGCAGAGAGAACTGCATTAAATCCAACCATTATTTTAAAAGTGGAAGAGTTCATAACAGATTGATTTAAAAAAGTTAAAGGAGTTCCGGAGGACATCCTGTTTGAACATTCACATAATGGATAGACTGATGAGAAAATGGCACAAGATTTTCTAAAACAAAACTTGGGATATAATAGCTTCACAACATAGAAGGTAGTGGGCTAGTTCCAACTATTGATTTTCGATGGACACAGCAGTCTTGTTAATATCGGGTTCTTAGAATTCTGTATTACTCAGAAAATTATTGCTTACTATCCGCCCCCACATACGACACATCAATTACAGACACTTGATGTATCCATATTCAGTCCATACAAGCATTAGTATCAAAAGAACATTCACACCACTTTGAAACCCATGGATATGGTTTTTCAAAAGAGAATTTCTATGAGATTCTTATAGTGGCACATCGAGCATCCTTCACCAAAGCCAACATATAAAGTGGATTTTTGAATACTGGTCTTGTTAATGTGAACAGAAGTATTATTGTCTCAAAAATCTAAGTCTTGAAACCCAAATCCTCCAAACAAGATTCCACAATGTCATATTCCGAGACCCACCTTGTATTCCCATCAACTCATTCACCAATCCATACAAGATCTCCTAGCCCTAAGCCACTAAGTACATTTTCAGTGCAACAGATTAACAAGCTTGACGTACTACAAACTGAATGCAAAATTGAGAAGCAAGAACTGATTGCACTGGCAACGTTGCCACAAAATAGTCCAATAGAGTGGGGACTCAAGAAAATAGTTAGCAACTACACGATGAGTGGAAATAGAGCAGTTATGGAGGTTGGGGAGAAAGAACGTCACCTTGAGAACATGAAAACAGTTAGTTAAAAGAAAAAGAAGAAAGTTGCAAATACGATGAGGATACTAACCTCAGGAAAAGCATGGATAGATCTAGATGATATCACACAATTTTTTGAAACTCAACAATTGAGAAATGGGAGACAATTCGAAGTGGGTATACAAATGAACAAAATCTGGTTAAGGTAAGAAATCGAAAGTTAGTAGAATGTGCAAGCAAATGAAAGGATGTAGAAGAATTGGAGAGAGGGGAGAAATTACCCAAGAGATATAAAACCAGTTCAGCCTTATTGGAATAAGAGGTCTGACTTTCCAAACAGGTTTCTGAAGCAGACCACAAGGTGAAAAGGTTTGAGAAACACCTAGAGGATTTGGTGTAGAATGTTGAGGGGGCTGAAAGATTGATAAGAGGTATAGTGGAAGACTCAGAGAGAGAGTATGAGTGGAGCGAACTAGACCTTGGTGAGGTCTTGAATGAGGCGAATCCGTAGACCTGTCACTTGGTATGTCATTTGGGCCTCCAGATAGATAAACTCTCTTTGCCGGCAGTTCATTGTTGTAGGTTATTTGTATGGATAAATCTGAAAGGAATAAGATTGTTCACATAGATAGATGGAGAAATGGGAAGGGGGGAGGGGGGAAGTGCAGGTGCTACTTGGTTGCTGGTTGGTTGCCACCAAGACATGCCGCGTCACGCTGAGGGTGCCGTCTCGCTGAGCGCTCACACGGTTTACTACTCGAGTACTCCAGCATCCCTTGGTCTTCTGTGATACTCGTACAATCTCTCTCATGTATTAGTGTGAGGAAGTTAGCCTATTATAGCTAGCAACCCATGTGACTTTGGACTACATTACCTAATTAGCGAGCTCCAATCTCAGTAGATTCTTTTAGTCCTTCCTCATGATAATGGAAGTCATGGCAGCAAAATGATCCTGCAAGCCTCCCTTCACCAATAGTCAGAATGTCAATCCTACTGTAAAATGAACCAAAACAGTAGCAGGCACAGGGTCTACTGTCAATGATTCTGCAATGTTTGATCCTATATAGTATATGGAGTATGCAATAGACCCCTGAATACCACCCAACATCAGCCTAACACCCGCAACAATTTTGGTGTTATTTTGGAGTGCTATAATAATTATGAAGCTAGTTCAAGCAACAAATGCTTATGCAAAACAGAAGAAGGCTTCTACAGGGCAATGGTCTCATCCAGTCAGAACAGAAGTGTTTTGGAGCTTTCCAGGAATCACAATCCTGATAGGTCTTACTTGGCTTGGAAAAATGAGTCGCTATTAGTCATACAGTATAGTTTCAGCAAGAAGCTCATTGAGCTTTCACTATTACAGTCAAATTAAGCGATTTATTCATATCTCAAGACCTCAGGACACGGTTTCGTTATCCAGATGCAATTAATGGCTAAAGATTGAACCACTTAGTAGTCATCTGCGACTCCAAAGTCAACTTTTGGTACTTCCAGGTACTCATCAGCTAGGCAGATGCCAAACTCAAGTACAACTGAGAGATGTAGGCTAAAAGGTTTGTTCAGGCAATCTGTCAAGGAAGGCTGGTCTTGATAAAATAGATAAAGGTAAAGTTCACGTTGTAAAAGATTTATATTGATAAGATCACTTCTCCATCGCTTGATGATATCTGGAAAGCTCAGGAGGCACTTTGATATTTACATCCCGCGTCTTAGTCTTTGTGGACTACTTCTGATGACTATGACTCTGAAGTACTACTCTGGTTTTAATACGCAAATGTCCAGAATCTTATAAGTGCAAGCACTGGTTAATCCAGAAATTTCTCGCATACTTTCAAGGTTACAAAATCATATTTTTCCATTGTGATGACTGTGCTACGTGTTATACCAAACAGTGGTCTCCAACTTAGTTATACGTATAGACTATTAGATTACTTTAGTCCTATTGACTATTGTTTTAGTAGTATCTACGGTCATGAAGTTATCAGTTTCATGGCAGGCTACCAAGTGCCAATCGTAAGTCCCAGCCCAATATGACAGCATCTTAAGGGTCTCTGCCTTATCTAGGTCTTCCGTTCTGAGCCTACTACTCCTTAGTCCACCTGCCTCGGTAGAGGTGTCCTATTACTTAAACCAACCAACCTAAGCTGATGTGAGAAGGGTATGGATAGATTCGATATGTCCATAGTTGTTACGATCCCTAACCGGTATCAGTTCTTAGCGACGGGTAGACGATACTTCTCTATTTCTCTCGACGATAGCTCTTAGGCCTATGCCTACGATAAAGTGGGCGAGACTCTTGTGTCTCTAGTCCTTATCGCCTATCGTACTCTTTCTTCAACTAGACTCTTATAATAGAGTCCGTATCTCGTATGCAGGTATTCGTAAAGAGTGTAAGGGTTTTATATTCGTAAAGCGTAAAGTAATAAGTAAGGAAATAACTTAGAATGAAGCGTGAAGGGCCTATCTACGCAGACCTCTTTCTTTTTTTTTTTTTTTTTTTTTTTTTTTCATGTATTTGGTTATTTAGGGTACAAGAACTTGCATGCAGTGCTAGCTATGGCATAAACAATCCCCATTCCTACACCCGCCCGGCCCGACCGTATCTCTAAGACCCTCTGGTATGGGCCTAACCGCACATCTCGCCGCAAAGAAAAACCCGTCCCTACCTCACAAGCGAACTCAGAGAATAGGAGAAGCCTAACTAATAAGAAAGCAGGAAAACATAAGAAGGTAACCGCCCGGGACATCTCAAAAAAGAACAAAGGAAAAATGGCACTAGGGTGAGTCCCACAACAACCAAGCCAGAGACACGCGCTGGCAGCAGAAAACCGTAGAAGTTATCCCGGAACACGACATAACCGAGAAAGGGAGCCGCCTGTGGGCTGCGGCGAGAGAGGGTGGAGCAGTAGGGTGCCAGCCGAGGGAGGGGGTAGTAGTAGGGTGCAAGCCGCTCCAGCCGCCAGAACGGGCCAGAAACCGAACGCGACCGTGTTGACTATCGGTAATCGTGTTCGTATCTTGCTAGGCGGTCTCCAGCAAGACTAGTCCCAACTTGAACCGTAAGACTAGGAGGGTATGGCCAAACCTCCAAGCGAGACAGACCCCGGAGTTACTAGCCGAGGCGTTCCCCCAGGGTGTGCATGCACACACGGAGACAGTCGTCCACCACAGCCAACGCCCAACTGAAGCGAAGAAGAGAGGTCCGCGAGGAAGGAGAGGAGCGAGGTCGACCATCAGGCCTAAAGAGTAGCCCTCGCGTACCGCAAAAACCGTGTTCGCAGCCGTCTGAAGCATGGGAAGTGAGCGGGTGCCGACCGTGAGGAGGGGGCTTGCTTAGCGAGGACAGGGGGCGAGAACGGGCAGCAGAAAGGCAGTACCGGAACCCAGAGGGAGGAAAGCCACGCTTTGAAAAGCAAGCGATAGTAGTCAGGAAAGGGGGGAGATGGCCGTCACACCTAGGGTAAAGCCATTGTACGAGGAGGGGGGAGTAGATGGTTCGTGAGTACCTAGCGTTGAGGGTTGATTTCAATCACGGGGTGTGTAGAGGAGACGGAGGATGGCCTATCTACGCGGACTTTTCTCTTTTTTTTTCTTTTTTTTGTTTTTATCTTCCTGTATTCGTTGTTATTTAGGGTACAAGAACTTGCATGCAGCGCTAGCTATGGCATAAACAATCCCCATTCCTCCTTCCGACTGGCCCTACCATATCCCCATGACCCTCTGGTATGGGCCTAACCGCACATCTCGCCCCAAAGAAAAACCCGTCCCTACCTCGCAAGCGAACTCAGAGAATAGGAGAAGCCTAACTAAGAAGACAGCGGGAAAACAT
>JACCEG010000121.1:328922-339695 GCA_014065205.1 Tuber brumale
TTTTTTTTTTTTTTTATCATCATGTATTCGTTGATTTATGGTACAAGAACTTGCATGCAGCGCTAGCTATGGCATAAACAAAACCTTAATCTCAAAATTCGCAAAAAACAAAAGAAATCATTGCACCAAACTATAAAAACCTCCTAAGTGTGTCCGACAGGCGACACGAAATCCCTAAGGAAATAAAACAACAAACTGCATAATCATAACGAAAAATAAAAACCCCTAGTTCGAGAAACAAACCAAAGGAAAATAAACGGTGAGCAGCCTGCCCCTTCAGGGAGCGTAGCCGTAAATCGGAAGGCCGGACGTAGCATCGTCCGGTGGGAGTGGAGGGTCCCAGGCTGCGGGAGGCATATCAGGCGGGAAACCCGTCGCCGTGACGTTAATGTACCTGGCGAGGGAGATGAGAGCGTTGGTGTTTGACCAGATTGGGCTGTCCCGGTCTAACGAGGTGAGCCCCTGGAGGTGGCGCTCACGAGGTTCCTTGCGGGACTCGCAGTAAAGGATGGCGTGGTCGAAGTCTTCCTCTTCCTCTTCGCAAAGCGGGCAGAGGGGAGAGGGGTCTTCAGTGAACCATGATGGGTGGGCAGCTAGGTAACTCTTGCCTGAGCGCATCTGGTGGATCCTTCCCGCCATGAACCTTCCGAGCCCCATGAACGGGTGGGGGGAAAGGGACGCAGGGTAGGGGTAGGTGGGGGGCGGTGGGAACTGGTCATTCCAATCTTTGAGCAGCGCCAATCTAATCTTGAGCTTGATCGACTTGTATGAGGGGGCACTTGTCGCCAGCGGGAGGCCTGCCAGCGGGAGGAGGTCAGGGGCAGCCACCGGTAGGGGGCCTGAAGCGGGGAGGAAGGGGAGGGTCCGATGGGCGATGGCGTCTACCGGGAGGTGTTTCCTTATCGGTGGGCAGGGGACAGGCGTCCTCCATGCGAGGGGGGCATAGAACGATGTCAGACCCCGCGTAAAGTGGCGGTGGTCGTCGAGGGCCCTGAAGGGGGACGAGGACGGGAACGTGGGGTGGAGCCTGGCGGTTGCCGGGTTGGCCTCGGGCGGAAGGCAGACCATCCTAATGGCCGCAAGCCTTTGGCGGTGGCGTAGCAAGAGGGGCATCGGGGGGAGGGCTGATTCGCAGGCTAGGATGCCTATTGGAGTCGAGGAGAAGCAGTTTGTGACCCATCTTTGGACCGACCTCCAGAAAACCGACATGCGGTCTAGGAGGGTAAGGCTTGGTGAGAAGAGGTCCGCGCCGTATAGGAGGATTGGGGAGATCAGGGATGATGCCAAGCGGTGGCAGAGATATGGAGGGAGGCCCTTGCCCGGCCTGGAGAGTCTCTTGATGGTGGAGAAGGAGCCATGGGCCAGTCCTAGCCTTCTAACGAAGTGGGAAGTAGTACCCCTTGTGCCTGAGGTGGAAGAGGGCTCGAACCAGTAACCGAGCCATCGAATGAGTTTGGAGGGGCGGAAGACTAGGTCTTCGAGCCGGACCGGGATTTGGGGCGGGGGTATTTTCTGGGAGGGGGTTTCCCAGTGCATTAGCTCGGTCTTTGGAATCGAGAAGGACACTCCTAGTCTCCCAGCCTTGCGCTTGAGCGTGCCGGTGATGCCCTGCAGTCTTTGAATGTTCCTCCGGTAGGAGTTTGACGCGACAGTGACCGCGAAGTCGTCTACGTAGGATAGGATGAGGCCCCTCGGGACCGGGAAGTGAAGGGTTGAAACATAAATAACGAAGAGAAGGGGGGAGATCGGGGAGCCCTGAGGGGTACCGACAGAGACTGGCGAGAAGACTTGGGGTGCGCCTTGGAAGACGAGGCGGCAGGAGCGGCCGTGGAGGAAGGACCTTATCCACGAGACCATGTAGGGGTTGACTGCCTTGGTGGCAAGTCTGTTGCAGAGGATAGGGGCGGAGACGTTGTCGAAGCCCCCTTTTATGTCTAGGAAGAGGGTCGAGACCTTGAGCTTGGGACGCATGAACAGCTGAACCTCGTGGGAGAGGGTAGCCGCTGCGTCAAAGGTACTCAGCCCAGGTAGGGAGCCGGTTTGGTTTGGTGAGAGAAGGCCGAGGAATCGGGCCAGGGCCGAGAGACGGTTGGCCATCACCCTCTCGAGGATTTTAGAGACCGTTTCCAAGAGGACGATGATGCGGAAGGATGAGGGGGTGTCATATGAGGGTTTCCCAGGCTTGTCAAGGACTATACCGCTGGCCTTCTTCAGGGAGGGGGGGTGGTACCCGTATCTAACCAGCGGGCCCAGGAGGGATGTGAGAATGGATGGGTTGATCAGGTGGACTTTCTTCCAGACCGAGTACGGAACCTGGTCTGGCCCGGGGGCAGAGGAGGAGGACGACTTTCGAAGAGCTTCCGATATCTCTTCCTTTGACAGCTCCGGGACGTCTCTAAACTCTCGTAGGATGCGAGGGGGGGGGGAGGAACTCTTCTTGGGGAAGAAGTGTTCCAGGAGGGCTTTATTGATCTCTCCGGGCGTTTCAGCTCCTGGGATTTGGGGAAATCTGTCTGGTGGTTTACCGAACGCGAACCTCTTCGCCGTCCAGAGGGTCTGGGGGTTGGCTGATTGCAGGAAGTCTTTCCAGTAGTCGTTTTTGGCCTTTTTGATGGCTTTGAAGTACAGGAGGCGTGCTTTCTTGCAAAGCTCTTTGGAAGAAGGAAGGGGGTCTCTTCGGGCCGTCCGGACGGAAGAGTGGAAGGCCGATCTTTGTGTCATTAGGTTGGGGGTCCACCATGGTTTCGACCTGTGGGAGGGCATCTTGGCCGGGGTGTGACCTTTGAGTTGGGACCTTACCCTGTCCAGGGCCGTGTCAAACCAGATTGACAGCGTCCTCGGCGTGGGGAGCTGGGGAGGGGGATGGAACGTTGCCTATCTACGCGGACCTAATGTCCTCCTTATATAGTTTATCCCTTCACGCCTTTGTGACTCATGCACAAGTCACCCACCACATGTGAGTTACAACTGTGAGTCATACCAAAACATCATAAACTAATCATATGACCTAAATGGTCACTTGTGCAAAACATAACATATTATCATAACCATATCATATGACCAAAGTGGTCATATGTGCGAAACCCATGACCTCTAATAAGGTCATGTGCGAAACATAACATACCTATGACTCATAACTATGAGTCATGTGAAAACCTTTCCTTGCTAATCCACATTCCTGACATTAGCTCCGTCCTCCCTAAGCTCGCGTCCCTTCGAGCTTAGAATCTCGCATCGTAGATGCGGTCAGCGAACCTCAGCAGTCGTTTCGCGTTATCGTTTGCCTCATGGCGCAATCCCCGCAACTCGTCGATGATGGCTCTTCGCTGGAGCTTGTCCTTCCGTAGCGCTTCGACTGATTGCGCTATTCTGTCGTTGTAGGAGGCCCGGATTATGTCCACCCCCTTCTTCGATCCTTCCATCATCTGCCGGTGTATCCCTCCTTTCTTCTCGAAACGAGCCATCGTTTCCTGTTGTCTCTTGGTTTCTTCCACTAGCCTATCGTTCTCTCGTCGCAAACGTTCGATGGTTCGGCGTAATTCTTCCTTGGACACAAAAGTCTTTGCCTCCCCCCCCTCCACAGGTTCCGTCCCCTGAACCTTTTGGGTCACCTGTTTGGGTTCCCATTGTTGTCTTCGATGGTATGGGCAGTATCTGCGTATGCAGTTCTGCTAGGAGATTTTGTGATGTGAGGGACCCGTTGGCGGAGATTGTGGTTGTGTTGCCCACTCAGCTTGGATCGGCGTCATTGGTGCGTCTTGCTTTGTCGCCGACTTCTTGCACAGGAAGAAATTGCTGCGTTGTTTTCCATCTATGTGCACAGAGCACCCGTCGTCCGTGCATGTCGTACAATGGTAGACGGCATGAGTCTTTTAGTCGCTTTCGACCACCTTTGCCCATTCGGCTTCGATAGTCTTTTCTTCTTCCTCTTTCTTGATTCTGATTTCTTCTTCTGCCGCAGCCCAGTTAGCTACGTCTGGTGGAGGGCTCGTGGGGCTACCCACGAGCTAGAAGTCGTCCTGAGCGTCCTCGACGCTCAGCTGACGGCTTTTGTGGGTAGCGTTGGTGGAAGAGGTGGAGGGCATCTTGAGCGTTCGTGAAGTTGGTAACTGGGTACCACTCTTGATCGCGGTCAGGTGAATAACCGGTCCACTTAGCACGGTATTGAAGGCTACGGTGGTATAGGCGAGAGTCGATTATTTCTTTGAGTTTGTATTCGGCTTCTCCATCTAATTCGATAGGCGGAGGAGGTGTAATCGTTGGTGAATGAAGCTTGTTGTCTTGATAGAGTTCCAAAAGCGAGATGTGGAATGTGTTGTGTATCTTCATGGACAGGGGAAGGTTGAGTTTATATGCTCTTTTCCCTATCCTTTTCGTTATCTCAAATGGTCCCATTTTCTTATAATCCAATTTCTTGGATGGCCTGGTCGTTTGTATATTCCTTGGTAGCAACCACACCTTGTCGCCCTGTCGTAGCCGTGGATCGGGTTTTCTGTGTTGATCGTAGTTTTCTTTCTGTCGTAATTGTGCTGTCTTCATTTCCGCTCGTAGGATGTCGTGTAATTGACTCATGTCTTCTTTGTCCGTTATCAGTCCTTAGGTCGTATGACCTATGGCCAGATATTCTGGGTCGAGACTATAGTTTGCATAAAAGGGTGTCCTCTTAATTGTTTCTTGTCTTCCATTGTTGTATGCAAATTCCGCTATTGGTAGTCATTCGTCCCTGTTGTCCTACTGATAGTTGATGTAGGCTCGTAGATATTGCTCCAATATGCCATTGGTTCTTTCCGTTTGCCCATCCGTCTGTGGACGGAAGGCAGTCGAAAGTTTCCTTTTGATTCCGAGTTCATCTATTATCTCTTTCCATCTTCCTGACGTGAATATGGATCCTCAGTCCGTGATGATATCTTTCGGTAGTCCATGCAGTCGAAAGATTTCTTTGATAAACATTGTCACCAACTGCCGCGCCGTCATATCCATTGTCGTGGGTCTGAAGTGACTCATCTTAGTCAGGCGATCCACCATAACCATGATGGAGTCATATCTGTTGGCCTTAGGTAGGTCTGTTATAAAATCCATGGATATGGATGCCCACAGTTTTTCCAGTACTTCATTGGGTTTTAACAGCCCATATGGTGCGTGTCGTACCACTTTCGTCCTTTGGCATATGTCGCAATTCTTGACATACTGTTTGACTGATTCCCTCAATCCCGGCTAGTAGTATTTCCGTGTGATCAGCTCCGTTGTTTTAGCCGTCCCTCCATGTCCTGCCGGTTTGTCGTCATGGTGTTTCTTGATAAGGTTCGTCCTTATCTTTTGGTTTTCTGGTATCCGTATCTTTCAGTCATACCACATATAGTGGTCCTTCCATTCGCATAGGCCTAAGGCCACCCCTTTTCTTACTTTTTCTCCTTTCTCCCAGTCTTCCGTTATTCCTTGAAATTCTCTTTCTTCCGCAATCGCTTTCCGTACTTCCTCGTCTTCTTCGTCCAGGATTTCTGTTAATCTCATAGCTTCGAAGAATTTCTTCAGGAGTAGGATTCGATTTTTCTATTTGATTCGTTCATCCTCTTTGTCTTGTGGTTTGTCACTTGCGATCCTGGTCAAGGCATCTGGCTTTCCTCCTTCTTTCCTTGGTCCGTATTGGATTTTGAAATTGTATTTGCTGCGATTCTGCATCCATCGAATTTGACGGTCGTTGAGTTCTTTCGTCGTCATAAAAGGAACTAGGTTTTTATGATCTGCGAGAACCCTGACCTGGTGGTCATTGTTCTGTATGTATCTTCTCCACTCCATTAGTGCTTGAACTATGGCTAATAGTTCTTTGTTGGCAATGTTGTAGTTGCACTCGGCCGGTGTCATCGTCTTCGATCGATAGCACACCGGGCGCCATTTCTCATCTTCGCATTTCTGGGATAGGATCCCAGAACAAACATACTTGGATGCATCCGTTTCGATTGTTGTCTCTCTTCTCGGATCGAAATGGACCAGTATGGATGCCGTTGTAAGTTTGGTTCATATAGTGTCGTAAGCTTCCTGCTTCTTCTCCCCCCAGTCCCACTTGACGTCTTTCTTGGTTAGGTTATAAAGGGGCTTTGCTATCCTGCTGAAACCCTCGATAAACCTGGGGTAGAAGTTGCAGAATCCCATGAAACTTAGGATATCTGTTTTGTTTTTTGGTTTCGCCCAGTCCCATATGGCTGCTGTTTTGACTGGGTCCATTTGAACTCCATTCCCATTGATGATGAACCCTAGGTATTCTGTTTCATTCTTGTGGAACTCGCATTTGGATGGTTTTATCTTCATCTCCGATCTCTGGATCTCGTGCATGATGTTGCTGACGTCCTTCCTGTATTGTTGCAGGTTTTCCGAATATATGAGTACATCGTCTAAATAGACAATGCAGCATATATCCAAGAACTTGCTGAGTCCCTGGTTGATCCATCGTTGGAATGATGCTGGTGCATTGGTTAGCCCGAATAGCATAACCAAATATTCGTACATCCCGTATCTTGTCGCGAAGGTTGTTTTCCATTCGTCTCCTTCTTTTGTCCTTATGTTGTGATAGGCGTCCTTAATATCCAGTTTGGTAAAATATTGCGCCGTTCTTAACCGATCCAGGGCTTTTCCGATCAGCGGCAGCGGGTACCGATCTTTCTTTGTTACCGAGTTGAGTGCTCGGTAGTCCACGCATAGCCTCATCTTTCGGTCCTTTTTCTTGACGAATAATATGGGTGATTCCGCTGATGCAAACGAATGTCGTATCTATCCTCGTTTCATATTCTGCTGAATATATCTTCGTAGTTCCTCCAACTCTTTTTCTCCTAAGGGGTAAAGTCGCTGGTATGGAATCTTCTTCTTTGCCTTGGTTTTTTCGTCTTTCGTGATGTGTATTTCGTGGTCCACTCCAGGCCTTCTTAGTGGTGGTCTATCCGCTTCCTTTTCTTGAAACAGGTCCGTGACCTGGTGGTATTCTTGTGGTATTACGTCGTACCCCTCCTTTTCCTTTCGTTGATGTTTTTGTCGTATCGCTAGTTCAGTACTGATGTTGATTCGTGCTAATTCCAGCTTTTCTTCTTTTGGATTCCATTTGAGGATTCCTGTCAACTCTCTTCTCTTGTAGTATCTGCCGAATGCGTGGGCCGATATTTCTTGAATCTGTGCCGATTCCTCTTTCTTGGTCTTCGGGCTATCCGTGCTACCAAAGTCTTTCATTCCTCTCGTCGTATCATGAAGTTCTCGTACTTCACGCATTTCTTCTTTGTTGATCTTCACGATAGTTAATTGTGCTATCCGATCTCCTTGTCGGATTTCTTAGTCGATATCCCCCAAGTTACCTAGGACCACTTTGATTTCTCCCGCATAGTCGGCATCGATGACCCCTGCATTGGTAATGAGTCCTTTGTTGACTGCTAGTCCGCTGCGTGGTGCTATCCATCCATAGGTACCGGGAGGTAATCCTATAGCTATTCCCGTTGATATCGTCACTTGACCCCTTGCTTGGATCGTCTTGTCTTGGTCGGCATAGAGGTCGTGACTTGCCCCTAGTCTGGAGCCCTTAGTTGGTCCCCGCGCCTTCTCGTGCAACTTCTTGAATCCGATTCTCTGATCCGGTCCTTCTCTAAGTTTATCGAATCGTGCCTGCAGGTTCGCTTCTTGTGCCTCTCTTTCTGGTGTTGTATACACCACTGGTGAACTGTTGAGACATCCTGTCGTGCATCGTTCGCTAGCGAATGTAATCTTGTTGTTGTCCCAGTCGATCGTGGGATTATGTTGTCGTAACCATGGCATCCCCAGGACCAGTTCGTGGTTCTTCAGGTTCGCTACCTGGAAGGTGGCCTCTTTTCCATGGCTGCCTTTGGCCATAGGTACTTGCACTGTATGGGTTATCAGTTCCATAGTGCTGGGTTTTCCGTCCACTAGATAAACCTGTCTTTCTTTTTGTGTCGGCGTCATGGGGTAGTTGTATTTGTCGCAGATTTCCTTATCGATGAAATCTTCCATTGCCCCTGAGTCCAGCATTGCGTGTATCGTAGTGCCTTTCTTTTTCATGTCGTATAATATCGTTTTGATCATAATATGATCCCCTTCTTCCTCCAGTAATGCCGTATAGTAATTTGCCATAGTGATTTTTTCGTTCGTGTCCATCCTCATCTTCCTCTCCCCTATGGTTTTCCTCCCCTTCATGTCCACCAGACCATCTCTTACTGGGGACCATTCTCTTTTTCCGGTTGCTCCTCTTCTGTGGTCATCTCCATGCAGTTGGTCCTCTTCTGTGGTCTTATCCAGTTGTTGCCTTGGGCGGGCGTCATCATCTTTTGTCCATTGTCCACTCGGTTTCGGCACTCTCTGATCTGGTGCCCTTTTCCGCCGCATCTTAAGCACAGGTTCTGATCTCTGCATTTTCTGTACTCCTAGTTGGATAAATTGAGGGGCCTCCTGCTCTGTGCTTTGTTCATTTCCACTTCTCTATTAATCGTATGTTGGAAGTTTCCTTCGTAGGCTTGTGGTATCGGTTTGAACGTTCCATCCATGTTTCTTGGAGTAGACACCTCTCTTGGTTTCCGCTTCTGCAGGTTTTTCAGGATCGCCAGTCGAGTCTCCTTTTTGATGGCCCATGCAGCCAATTCGTCAACTGTAGTGGTTTCGGCATCGAAATGTTCGAATTCCATCTGCAGTCTTTCCGTCATGCCCGAGTATAGATACTGTGATGCCGTCATGTCGTCTAACATTGGCTCGGTCTGATGGAGTCAGAACTTGTTCCAGTATCCTGTCATGGATTGGGATCCTTGTTCCATGTTCATTATGTTGATCCTGGCTGCTCCCCTGAGGTCCACCTCTCCAAACTATTGCTTGATTGCTTCCTGGAACTCCTCCCAGCTTCTCCAACCTGTCGGCTTATTGCCCTCCGGATATGGCGTGAGCCATTTGCTTGCGTCTCCCTGTAGGAGGCTCGAAACGTAAATGATTTTCTCCGCGACATGTCCTTCACGCCACCCCGTGGCTCGAAAGTAAATCGTTAATTCCGCTATCCAAGTGCGAAGTTTGTGTCCGTCTCCCGCGTATGTTTCTGGTTGTTTGACTTTGGGTCGATGCTGTCCTAATAGCGCAATGAGTTGTGTCATCTGTCCCTGGCTCAGTTCCGGTGCTGCTTCCGGAGCCGGGCCTGGCGCAGGTCCAGCCCCTTCTCCTCCTGTTGGCCCCGGTCCCTCCATTCTTTTATCTTCTTCTTCGGAGCTTGACTCTGCGTATGTTGATTGTTCTCCAGGTGTTGTTGGACTGGGAGTTCGTCTGAGTTGGGAAATTGTCCATCGTAATTCGTCTGCTACTTCAGGTAGCTCCTGAGCCTGATCCTCAAAGGTGTAGTCTGTCTTGGTATCGTCCGAGCATCGCTATAAGTGATGCTACGTAATGTTGTGATCCCTAACCGGTCGCAGTCCTCAGCCACGGGTAGACAATACTTCTCTATTTCTCTCGACGATAGCTCTTAGGCCTATGCCTACGATAAGGTGGGCGAGACTCTCGTCTCTCTGGTCCTTATCGCCTATCGTACTCTTTCTACAACTTGACTCTTATAATAGAGTCCGTATCTCATGTGTAGGAATTCGTAAAGAGCGTAAAGGTTTTATATTCGTAAAGCGTAAAGTAATAAGTAAGGAAATAACTTAGAACGAAGCGTGAAGGGCCTATCTACTTAGACTTTAAATGCTCTCTTTTTTTTTTTATCATCATGTATTCGTTGTTATTTAGGGTACAAGAACTTTCATGCAGCGCTAGCTATGGCATAAACAATCCCCATTCCTCCCCCCGCCCAGCCCGACCGTATCTCCAAGACCCTCTGGTACGGGCCTAACCGCACATCTCGCCCCCAAGAAAAACCTGTCCCTACCTCGCAAGCGAACTCAGAGAATAGGAGACGCCTAACGAAGAAGAAAGTAGGAAAAGATAAGAAGGCAACCACCCGAGACATCTCAAAAAAGAAGAAAGGAAAAAAGTAGCACCAGGGTGAGCCCCGCAACAACCAAGCCAGAGATACGCGCTGGCAACAGAAAACCGTAGAAGTTATCCCGGAACGCGACGTAACCAAGAAAGGGAGCTGCCTGTGGGCTGCCGCGGGAGAGGGTGGAGCAGTAGGGTGCTAGCCTAGGGAGGGTATAGTAGTAGGGTGCAAGCCGATCCCACCGGTGGAACGGGCCAGAAACCGAACGCGACCGTGTTGTCTATCGGTAATCGCGTTCCTGTCTTGCTAGGTAGTCCCCAACAAGAGTAGTCCCAACTTGAACCGTAAGACTAGGAGGGTATGGCCAGGTCTCCAAGCGAGACAGACCATGAAGTTACTAGCCGAGGCGTTCCCCCACGGTGCGCGTGCACACAGGGAGACAGGCGTCCACCACAGCCAACGCCGAATGGAAACGAAGAAGAGAGGTCCCCTAGGATGGAGAGGAACGAGGTCGACCATCAGGCCTGCAGAGTAGCCCTCGCGTACTGCAGAAACCGTGTTCCCAGCAGTCTGAAGCATGGGAAGACAGCGGTCGCCGACCGTGCGGAGGGGCCTCGCTAAGCGAGGAAAGGGGCGAGAACGGGCAGCAGAAAGGCAGTACCGGAACCAAGAGGGAGGCAGGCCACGCCACGTAAAAGAGCAAGCGATGGCAGTGGGAAAGGGGGAGATGGCCGTTACTCCTAGGCCGAAGCCATCGTGGGAGGAGAGGGGGGGTGGATGGTTCGTGAGTACCTAGCGTTGAGGGTTGATTTCAATCGTCGGGTGTGTAGAGG
>JACCEG010000121.1:339757-351388 GCA_014065205.1 Tuber brumale
TCTTTTTTTTTTTATCATCATGTATTCATTGATTTATGGTACAAGAACTTGCATGCAGCACTAGCTATGGCATAAACAAAACCTTAATCTCAAAAACTCGCAAATGACAAAAGAACTTTCGCACCATCTTATAAAAACCTCCTGAGTGTGTCCGATAGCCGCCACCAAATCCCTAAGGAAATAAAACAATAAAGCGCACCATCATAACGAAAAATATCCCCCCAGCAGAGCAAGAAGAAGAATAACGGGCGGGGGCAGGCTCCTCCTCAGGGAGCATAGCCGTGGATCGGTAGGGCCGGCGCTTCAGCGTCTGGGTCATGTTGGGGGTCCCTTTCTGCCGGGGTCATTCCTGGCGGGAAACTTGTCGCTTTGACGTTTATGTATCTAGCGAGGGAGTTGAGAGTGGAGGGGTTGGACCAGAGGGGGCTGTCCCTATCTAATGAGTCGAGCCCCTGGAGGTGGCGCTCACGAGGTTCCCTGCGGGACTCGCAGGACAGGATGGTGTGGGTGAAGTCTTCTTCGTCTTCTTCGCAAAGCGGGCAGAGGGGAGAGAGATCTTCGGTGAACCACGATCGGTGGGCAGCCAGGTAGCCTTTGCCGGAGCGCATCTGGTGGATCCTCCCCGCCATGAACCTACCTAGCCCCATAAAAGGGTGCGGCGTGAGGGACACGGGGCAAGGGTAGGATGGGGGCGGCGGGAACTGGTCGTTCCAGTCTTTGACTAGCGCCGATCTTATGTTGATCCTGATCGACCTGTAGGAGGAGGTGTCTATACCGATTGGAAGACAAGCAGGCGGGAGGAGGTCGGGGGAGGCCACCGGTAGGGGGCCAGAAGCGGGGATGAAGGGGAGTGTCCGATGGGCGATAGCATCGATTGGGAGATGTTTTCTTATAGGCGGGGAGGGGACTGCGGTCTTCCACGAGAGGGGGGCATAGACTGATTTCAGACCCCGTGTGTGGTGGCGGTGGTCATCAGGGGCCCTGAAGGGGGACGAAGTCGGGAACGTGGGGTGGAGCCTGGCAGTTGCTGGGTTGGCCTCCGGCGGGAGGCAGACCAGTCTTATAGCCGCAAGTCGATGGCGATGGCGTAACAGGAGGGGCATGGGGGGCAGGGCCGATTCGCAAGCAAGGATGCCGACGGGTGTCGTGGAGAAGCAGTTCGTGACCCACCTCTGGACAGCCCTCCTGACGACCGACATACGGTCAAGGAGGGTAAGTCTCGGTGGCAAGAGGTCCGCGCCGTAGAGGAGGATTGGGGAGATCAAGGAAGATGCCAGACGGTGGCAGAGGTAGGGAGGGAGGCCCTTGCCAGGCCTAGATAGTCTTTTGATAGTGGAGAAGGCGCCCTGGGCCAGTCCGAGTCTTCTAACGAAGTGGGACGTAGTACCCCTTGTGCCTGACGTGGAGGAGGGCTCGAACCAACAACCGAGCCAACGTATTAGTTTAGGGGGGCGGAAGACAAGGTCGTCCGGCAGGACCGGGATCCGGGGCGGGGGGACTTTCTGAGAGGGGGTCTCCCAGTGCATTAGTTGTGTTTTTGGGATCGAGAATGACACTTCTAGCCTGCCAGCCTTCCTCAGCAGAACCTTAGTGATGCCTTGCAGTCTTTGGATGTTCCTCCGCTAAGACCCCGAGGCCACCGTGACTGCGAAGTCGTCCACGTACGATAGGATAAGGCCCCTGGGGACCGAGACGTGGAGTGTCGAGACATAGATGACGAAAAGGATGGGGGAGATTGGAGAGCCCTGAGGGGTACCGACGGAGACGAGCGAGAAGATCTGAGGTGTCCCCTGGAAGACCAGGCAGCAGGAACGGCCGCGGAGGAAGGACCTTATCCACAAGACCATGTAGGGGTTGACCGCCTTGGTTGCGAGTCTGTCGCAGAGTATCGGGGCCGAGACATTGTCGAAGCCGCCTTTGATGTCCAGGAAGAGGGTTGAGACCTTGAGTTTGCCTATCTACGCGGACTTTTTTTTCTTTTTTTTCTTTTTTCTTTTTTTTTCTTTTTTATCTTTATGTATTCATTGATTTACGGTACAAGAACTTGCATGCAGCGCTAGCTATGGCATAAACAAAACCTTAATCTCAAGAACTGGCAATTAACAAAAGAAATACTCGTACCAAACTATAAAAACCTCCTAAGCATGTCCGATAGCCGACACCAAATCTCTAAGGAAATAAAACAATAAAACGCATGATCGTGATGAAAAATAAATAATCTCCTAACAAACAAGGAAAATACGAAAGGTAGGGGGCGGTCCCTCATCAGGGGGCGAAGCCGTGGACAGGTAGCGCAGGCACGTCGGCGTCTGGCGGGCGTAGAGGGTCCCGTTCAGCCGGGGGCATTCCTGGCGGGAATCCCGTCGCCGTGACGTTTATGTACCTAGCGAGGGAGTTGAGAGCGGAGGGGTTCGACCAGACGGGGCTGTCTCTATCTAACGAAGTGAGACCTTGGAGGTGGCGCTCACGAGGTTCCCTGCGGGACTCGCAGGACAGGATGGCGTTGTTGAAGTCCTCTTCGTCCTCTTCGCAATGCGGGCAGAGGGGAGAGGGGTCCTCAGTGAACCACGGCGGATGGGCAGCCAGGTAGCTTTTGCCTGAGCGCATTTGATGGATCCTTCCCGCCATGAATCTTCCAAGACCCATGAAGGGGTGTGGCGTTAGGGACACGGGGTAGGGGTAGGTTGGGGGCGGTGGGAACTGGTCGTTCCAGTCTTTGACTAGCGCCGACCTGACCTTGAGCTTGATTGATCTGTAGGAGGGTGTGCCCAAGCCAATCGGAAGACAGGCAGGCGGGAGGAGGCCGGGGGAGGCCACCGGTAGGGGGCCAGAGACGCGGATGAAAGGGAGGGTTCGATGGGCAATGGCATCAATTGGGAGGTGTTTTCTTATAGGTGGGGAGGGGACAGCGGTTCTCCATAAGAGGGGAGCATAGACCGATGTCAGGCCCGTGTATAGTGACGGTGGTCGTCGCGGGCCCTGAAGGGGGACGAAGTCGGGAACGTGGGGTGCAGCCTGGCGGTTGCTGGGTTGGCCTCGGGCGGGAGGCAGACCAGCCTTATTGCTGCAAGCCTTTGGCGGTGACGTATCAGAAGGGGCATGGGGGGCTGGGTTGACTCGCAAGCAAGGATGCCGATAGGTGTCGAGGAGAAGCAGTTCGTGACCCATCTCTGGACTGCCCTCCAGAACACAGACATGCGGTCGAGGAGGGTGAGACTTGGGGAGAAGAGGTCTGCGCCGTAAAGGAGGATTGGGGAGATCAAGGACGAAGCCAACCTGTGGCAGAGGTAGGCAGGAAGGCCCTTGCCAGGCTTGGACAGCCTTTTGATGGTGGAGAAGGCACCATGGGCCAGTCCTAGCCTTCTAACGAAGTGGGACGTGGTACCCCTTGTGCCTGACGTGGAGGAGGGCTCGAACCAGTAACCGAGCCACCGTAATAGTCTAGAGGGGTGGAAGGCGTGGTCGTCTAGCTGGACCGGGATTCGTGGCAGGAGGACCTTCTGAGAGGGGATCTCCCAGTGCCTCAGTTCCGTCTTCGGGATCGAGAAGGACACACCCAGCCGGCCAGCCTTCCGCTGCAGGACCTTGGTGATGCCTTGCAGTCTTTGGATATTCCTCCGGTAAGAGCCCGAGGTGACCGTAACCGCGAAATCGTCCACGTATGATAGGATTAGGCCCCTGGGGACCGAGAAGTGGAGGGTGGAGATGTAAATAACAAAAAGAAGGGGGGAGATTGGGGAGCCTTGAGGGGTGCCAACTGAGACAGGCGGGAAGATTTATGGCGCGCCTTGAAAGACCAGGCGGCAGGTGCGGCCGTGGAGGAATGACCACATCCATGAGACCATGTAGGGATTGACTGCTTTGGTGGCCAGTCTGTTGCAAAGTATTGGGGCCGAGACGTTGTCGAAGCCTCCTTTGATGTCTAGGAAGAGGGTCGAGACCTTGAGCTTGGGGCGCATAAACAGCTGGACCTCATGAGAGAGGGTAGCTGCCGCGTCAAAGGTACTCAGACCAGGAAGGGAGCCAGTCTGGTTGGGGGAGAGCAGGCCCAAGAAGCGAGCCAGGGCCGAGAGCCGGTTTGCCATCACCCTCTCCAGGATCTTGGACACAGTCTCCAGAAGGACGATGATGCGGAAAGAGGCAGGGGTGTCGTAGGAGGGTTTGCCAGGTTTGTCCAGCACTATGCCGCTGGCTTTTTTCAGGGAGGGAGGGTGGTGCCCGTATCTAACCAGGGGGCCTAGAAGGGATGTGACAATGGTTGGGTTAAATGAGTGGACCTTTTTCCAGACTGAGTAGGGTATTTGATCTGGACCGGGGGCAGAGGAAGAAGAGGACTTCCAAAGAGCAGCAGATATTTCATCAGCCGACAGCTCTGGGACGTCTTTAAACTCACGTAGTATGCAAGGGGGGGGAGAAGACCCCTTTTCGGGGAAGAAGTGTTCAAGGAGGGCTTTGTTGATCTCGTTGGGGCTTTCCGCCCCCGGGATCTGAGGGAACCTGTCGGGTGGTTGGCCGAACGCGAATCTCTTCGCCGTCCAGAGGGACTGGGGGTTGGCTGTTTGAAGGAAGTTTTTCCAGTATTCATTCTTGGCCTTTTTAATAGCCTTGAAGTACAGGAGGCGTGCTTCCCTGCACAGCTCTTTGGACAAGGGGAGGGGGTCCTTGCGGGCTGCTCAGACGGTGGAGTGGAAAGCAGATCTTTGTGCTGTTAGGTTGGGGGTCCACCAGGGCTTGGACCTATGGGAGGGTCTTTTGTCGGAGGTGTGACCTTTGAGTTGGGACCTTATCCTATCCAAGGCCATATCGAACCAAATTGACAGCGTCCGTAGTGTGGGAAGGGGGGGAGGGGGCCGGAACTTCATCTTCTTTAGACCCTCCTCGAGTGCGGGCCAGTCAGTCTTCGTCCATGATAGAGAGGGGGGTGGGGGGCGGGCCAAGGGCTCTGATAGTTTGATGAGGATAGGGACGTGGTCTGAACCCATTGGAGGGAGGGGTGTGTCCCAGGACCGCAAGTTAGGTGAGAGGGCGGCATTGGCAAATGCCAAGTCAATCACAGACGGGCGGAGGTTTGAGTTGAAGGGAAAGTAGGTGAGGGTGCCGGGCGTGTTCAGGAGGCAGAAGCCTTCACCAGCAGCCTTCTCAAAGAACGGGGAGGATGTCCCAAGGTCTTGGACTGAGAATAGACGACCTGGGTCAGCCGAGGGGTGGTGGATGTTAAAGTCTCCTACGACCAGCGTGGGGGGGGGCGTGGGGGGGAACGCAGCATCAGGTGAGATAGTCCTCTTGAAGGGGGAGCCGTCCCAAGTGCTGTAGAGGTTTATTACGCGGAACCTGGTTGTAAAGGAATCAAAAAATCCCATTGAAGAAAAGAAATCCATCGCCATCCAGTCTCTTGCTTCTGAGAACACAGGAAGGACTGAGAACTGTTGTGTGGTGGGGAGGTTGAGGTAGCACTCCACTCTGGGCTAGCCACCGTTAGGGCAGGGGGGGACAAAAGGTTTGAAATGCGTGAAAGCAAGGGGCTTGCCCCTGTACACTGGGGGGTCTTGAAGAGCAAGAAGGGTAGGGGGGTGATCCAACAAAGAGAAGGAATTAAACAAGGAGAGAAACACATCCCAGCTTCCCAAGCAGTTGTGTTGTAGAACGGATATAGAGTTATTGGAGTCCGTCGCCAGCACGGAACTCACAGGGGAGGTGCGACCAACCATTACATGCCTTCCGGCGTCTCAGACTGGGGGAAAGGAGTGGGAGTGGCCTGCCATGCGGGGTTGGGCAGGGCGCCACCTTGGGGTTTCGGAACATTTGTGGGGGGACGTGTTGGGGGGGCATCACCCCTCCTAGGACGGGGCGTCTCAAAATAGATGGGGGGCAGGAGAAGTCATGCACCAGTTGAAGGACCCTCACCGGAGTCGTTCGACATGTCCATTCCTTCCTCATCCTGCGATAGAGGGAGTTCTCTACGGAGCGCAGGGGGGGGGGGTCTCGATGGGCAGTCGCGAGCTAGGGCCGGGTGGGAGCCTTTGCACACGGCACAGAGCGCAGGTGAGGTCGGGCAGCAGTTGGCGACTGCTCTGAGGTTGCCGCCCTTTGGGCAGGTGGGGTTCTGGCACCTGTGTGCCTGTTTCCTGTGGGAGAGGGCGCAGATGGGACAGACCGGATGGTCGACCTTGCATCTAGCTGAGTGGTGTCCGTATTCATAACAATTACAGCATTGAGTGAGGCCATTAGCCGAGTATGCGCGCTCGATCTTGCATCGAGAGGAGAAAAGGTAAGAGTTGCCCAGCATTGTGGCCTCATTTTCCGGGGCCACCGTGACCACCACTGAGGTTGCCTTTTTCAGGAGCCGGCAGCTGCGGTCGGGGTTTAGGTAGCGGGCAGAGAGGATCTGGACGTTTTTGATGTTGAGGATGGTGTTTGACAGAGACTGAAAAAGATCACCGGCGTCCTCAGGGAGGTATGCAATAGGGAGGGAGTGGACAGCCAGTTGCACCTCGTTCGACGCTGGGCGGAAAGGGAGCCAAGGCGAGTCACCGACGGGGAAGGATTGATTTAATTTCGCAGAGAGTGCCTTGTAGTAGGGGGCATAGGAAGTGGAAGGAACAAAAGGTGAGAGAGCGAGGAGGGTCACTGCTCCTCTGTTGTTTACCCGTGCAGAGAAAGATAAGGGGAGGTTGCAGCCGACCTCTCTTAATACTGAGGCGGCAGAGTCTGGGAATGAGGCAGCGATAAGTTCGGCCTGGTGGTGGGGGAAGGGGGACGAGCGAGGGGCGAAGACGCGTCTCTCGGCTGCCGGTAGACTCTTGGGCCCCTTGGACGGGGCAGACTCGGCCGTTCCAGACGCAACCTGGGCAGCAGTCGGCGTGTTCTTGCCTCTGCTCGACTTACCCTTCCTCTTTTGTCCAGAAGAAGCGGCCTGAGCGTAGGAGGAGGGGCCTGGTTGGCCAGACGATCTTGGGGCCGGGTGGGACTTGGAAGCAGGAGGGTATTTCCCTACCCGAAAGGTTTGCGCCTCCCAGGAGCGAGGGAACTTGGCCGCGTAAGCAGCAGGGTTGCCGTACCATTTCTGATCCTTAGTACTGTAGCAGGGGATGTCTGGGTCGCCCCCACCCTCGTAAAGGGCTGTCTCTTATACACATCTAGATGTGTATAAGAGACAGCTTCCGGGAAGGGGCTGCCCAAGTTGTATGGGTACCCAGCACTGTGGGCGTGGGGCGTTGTGGTGGGGGCGGTTGGTAGCGTGTTGGCTGGGGGAGGGGGGCGGTCAGACGAGACGCGAGGTCTCTGACCGAGAGCTGAAGTGCTGACAGTGAGGCCGCCGTAGCGTTCTCAGAAGAAGGGGGGGGAGGGGGGGGGACACGGGTCTTGTTCTTGTGCGAGTGAAGGTTGTCGATCTGGCCGGAGAGTCTCGCGACTTCCATTGCGAGTTCGTCAATCTGAGTGGAGAGGGCCCTGGAGGCCAGGAGCGAGGTGCACAGGAGTGGGAGAATGACGGCTTCGCCTGGCGAGAGGTCGTCTAGCTCTCCTGAGCTGATCGGGGGGAATAGTTGTCGGGATACTCCTGCGTCCGTCGTTGCATTTTCAAGCAGTGCGAGCAGAACGGGGACATGAGGGCGGATTCCGGACACCGAGGAGTGGTCTGAGGAGGGGAGGGGAACTGAAGTAGCCATGCCTGCCATAACAGGGAAGCCGTTGCCTTGCTCTTAGGCTAGCTGGATCGTGAAGGTACACCGGACGCTGATGGTGTTGAAAGTAAGGAAGAAATGTAGGGGGGGGAAAATAGCGGAAGCGGAGCGTGGCCTATCTACTCAGACTTTTTTTTTATTTTTATTTTTATTTTTATTTTTATTTTTTATTTTTTTTATTTTTTATTTTTATCTTCATGTATTCTTTGTTTACGGTACAAGAACTTGCATGCAGCGCTAGCTATGGCATAAAGAAAAACCTTAATCTCAAAAACTCGCAAACACAAAAGAAACAACCGCACCAAACTATAAAATCCTCCTAAGTGTGTCCGATAGCCGACACAAAATCCCTACCGAAATAAAACAATAAAAAGCAAGATCATGACGAAAAACCATTTCCCAGCAAGCCTAGAAAAAACAAAACGGAAGAAGGCAAGTCCCTCTCAGGGAGCGAAGCCGTGGATCAGTAGAGGGGGCGCTTACACGCCCGGGGGGTGTTCGGTGTCCCATTGTGCTGGGGGCATAACTGGGGGGAAACCAGTCGCCGTGACGTTTATGTATCTGGCGAGGGATTGGGGTGCGGCGGGTGTCGGCCGGGGTGGGCCGTCCCTGTCTGGCGGAGTGAGCCCCTGGAGGTGGCGCTCACGAGGTACCCTGTGGGACTCGCAGTACAGGATAGCATGGGCGAAGTCTTCTTCATCCTCCTCGCAGAGCGGGCCGAGGGGAGAGTGGTCTTCAGTGAACCACGACGGGTGGGCGGCTAGGTAACTCTTTCCTGAGTGCATTTGGTGGATCCTTCCTGCCATGAACCTTCCGAGCTCCATGAACGAGTGGGGTGAAAGAGACACGGGGTAGGAGTAGGTAGGGGGCGGTGGGAACTGGTCGTTCCAGTCTTTGACTAGGGCCAATCTTATCTTAAGCTTGATCGACTTGTAGGAGGGGGCGTCTGTCCCAGTTTGGAGACAGGAAGGTGGGAGGAGGTCAGGCGAGGCTACCGGAAGGGGGCCTGAGGCGGGAATGAAGGGGAGGGTAGGATGGGCAATAGCGTCGATCGGGAGGTGTTTCCTTATAGGCGGGGCGGGGACCGCGGTCCTCCACGAGAGGGCCTATCTACGCAGACTTTTTTTTCTTTTTTTTTTTTNAACTTGCATGCAGCGCTAGCTATGGCATAAAGAAAACCTTAATCTCAAAAACTCGCAGTCACAAAAGAAATAAACGCACCAAACTATAAAAACCTCTTAAGTGTGTCCGATAGCTGACACCAAATCCCTAAGGAAATAAAACAATAAAGCGCATGATCATAACAAAAAATACTTCTCCAACCAAAGTAGAAAAACATAACGGGTAAAGGTCCGGTCCCCCTCAGGGGGCTAAACCGTGGATCGGAAGCTCAGTCGCCTCTGCGTCTGGGTCGTGATGGTGGTCCCTTTCTGCGGGGGGCATGCCTGGCGGGAAACCCGTCGCCGCGACGTTTATGTATCTGGCGAGGGCGTTGAGGGCGGAGGGGTTTGACCAGAGGGGGCTGTCCCAGTCAACCGCAGTGAGGCCCCGGAGGTGGCGCTTCCTAGGTTCCTTGCGGGACTCGCAGGAAAGGATGGCATGGGCGAAGTCCTCCTCGTCTTCTTCGCAGAGCGGGCAGAGGGGAGAGGGGTCCTCGGTGAACCATGACGGGTGGGGAGCTAGGTAACTCTTGCCTGAGCCCATCTGGTGGATCCTACCCGCCATAAATCTCGCAAGCCCCATGAATGGGTGGGGGGAAAGAGACGCGGGGTAGGGGTAGGTAGGGGGTGGTGGGAACTGGTCGTTCCAGTCTTTGACTAGGGCCGACCTTATCTTGAGCTTGATCGACCTGTAGGAGGGGGCATCTACCGCTATTGGGAGACAGGCGGGCGGGAGGAGGTCCGGGGAGGCCACCGGCAGAGGGCCAGAAGCTGGGAGGAAGGGGAGGGTCCGATGGGCAATAGCATCGATCGGGAGGTGTTTTCTTATAGGAGGGGAGGGGACAGCCGTCTTCCACGAGAGGGGGGCATAGACTGACGTCAGACCCCGCGTGTGGTGGCGGTGGTCGTCGAGGGCTCTGAAGGGGGACGAGGTAGGGAACGTGCGGTGGAGCCTGGCGGTCGCTGGGTTGGCCTCAGGCGGGAGGCAGACCAGTCTAATGGCCGCAAGCCTTTGGCGGTGACGTAGCAGAAGTGGCATGGGGGGCAGGGTTGATTCACAAGCTAGGATGCCGACTGGAGTCGAGGAGAAGCAGTTTGTGACCCATCTCTGGACCGACCTCCAGAAGACCGACATGCGGTCAAGGAGGGTAAGGCTTGGTGAGAAGAGGTCTGCACCATAGAGAAGGATCGGGGAGATCAAGGATGATGCCTGGCGATGGCAGAGATATGGAGGGAGGCCTTTGCCCGGCCTAGACAGTCTTTTGATGGTGGAGAAGGCGCCCTGGGCCAGTCCGAGTCTTCTGAGGAAGTGTGACGTGGTACCCCTTGTGCCTGAGGTGGAAGAGGGCTCGAACCGGTAGCCAAGCCAACGAACTAGTTTAGAGGGGCGGAAGACGAGGTCGTCCAGCTGGACCGGGATTTGGGGCGGGGGTACATTCTGGGAGGGGGTCTCCCAGTGCATAAGCTCGGTTTTTGGGATCGAGAAGGACACCCCTAGCCTGCAAGCCTTCCGCTGGAGTATGCTGGTGATGCCTTGCAGCCTTTGAATGTTTCTCCAGTAGGAGTACGATGCAACCGTGACCGCGAAGTCGTCCACGTAAGATAGGATGAGTCCCCTAGAGACCTAGAAATGAAGGGTTGAGACGTAAATTACGAAAAGAAGGGGGGAGATCGGGGAGCCTTGCCGGGTGCCGACGTAGACTGGCGAGAAAACTTGGGGGGCGCCCTGGAAGACTAGGCGGCATGAGCGGCCGCGGAGGAAGGACCTTATCCATGAGACCATGAAGGGGTTGACCGCCTTGGTGGCGAGTCTGTCGCAAAGTATCGGGGCCGAGACATTGTCAAAGCCTCCTTTTATGTCTAGCAAGAGGGTCGAGACCTTGACCTTGGGACGCATGAACAGTTGAACCTCATTGGAGAGGGTAGCCGCGGCGTCAAAGGTACTCAGACCAGGCAGGGAGCCAGTCTGGTTGGGGGAGAGCAGGGCTAGAAAGCGGGCCAGGGCCGAGAGCCGGTTCGCCATCACCCTTTCGAGGATCTTAGAGACCGTCTCCAGGAGGACGATGATGCGGAACGAAGAGGGGGTGTCGTATGAGGGTTTGCCAGGCTTGTCAAGGACTATGCCATTGGCCTTTTTCAGGGAGGGGGGGTGGTACCCATATCTAATCAGCGGGCCCAGGAGGGATGTGAAGATGGTCGGGTTGATCAGATGGACTTTCTTCCAGACCGAGTACGGTATCAGGTCCGGCCCAGGGGCAGAGGATGAAGAGGACTTCCGTAGAGCAGTCGATATTTTCTCCGCCGACAGCGCGGGGACATCTTTGAATTCTCGTAGGATGCGAGGGGGGGGGGAGGACCGTTTCTCGGGGAAGAAGTGTTCTGGGAGGGCTTTGTTGATTTCTTTGGGGGACTCAGGTCCCAGGATCTGGGGGAATCTGTCAGGTGGTTTTCCGAACGCGAACCTTTTCGCCGTCCAGAGTGACTGGGGGTTGGCTGTTTGCAGGAAGTTTTTCCAGTAATCGTTCTTGGCTTTTTTGATAGCTTTGAAATACAGGAGCCGCGCTTTCCTGCATAGCTCCTTGGATGAGGGAAGGGGGTCTCTCCAGGCTGTCTGGACGGAAGAGTGGAAGGCTGATCTTTGTGTCGTCAGGACGGGGGTCTACCAGGGTTTCGACCTATGGGAGGGTCTTTTGTCGGGGGTGTGACCTTTGAGTTGGGACCTCAACCTGTCCAGGGCCGTGTCGAACCAAATTGACAGCGTCCTCGGCGTAGGGAGCGGGGGAGGGGGG
>JACCEG010000121.1:361175-391305 GCA_014065205.1 Tuber brumale
GGGAGGAGAGGGGTGGTGGATGGTTCGTGAGTACCTAGCGTTGAGGGTTGATTTCAATCGCCGGGTGTGTAGAGGAGACGGAGGATGCCCTATCTACTCAGACCTAATGTCCTCCTTATATAGTTTATCCCTTCACGCCCTTGTGACTCATCCTCAAGTCACGCGCCACATGTCACTCACAACTGTGAGTCATACCAAAACATCATAAACTAATCATATGACCTAAATGGTCACATGCGCAAACCCCACGACCTCTAATGAGGTCATGTGTAAAACATAACATATTGTCATAACCATATCATATGACCAAAGTGGTCATATGTGCGAAACCCATAACCTCTAATGAGGTCATGTGCGAAACATAACATACCTATGACTCATAACTATGAGTCATGTGAAAACCTTTCCTTGCTAAGCCACATTCGTGACAATAGTAGCTTCTAGTACTGGAACATCCTCTTAGAGTATTTTGCCGAAAATGTCCCCTCGCTGCTGGTCAATAGTTTAGAAAACCTAACTTTGAAGCATACTATCTCAATGTGCCTCTGACTGAGTGCTTCCGTTCCACTTCCCAGATATCGCCAAAGGTCACCACTCATATATCATGAGAACAGCATGCAGTCAGACAGATCGTGGTGACATATATGGTGTTAGGAAGTGGGCTTCATTGATGTGACATTTTAGTTATGGAATGCAACTCACGAAATCTCACTAATGACGTGCGGGCCCTATGAGGGGGCTGGAGGGGGGTGTTGAGCTCTTGAATAAATCGTGGGTCTGTGCACAGTTACCCTACCGAGGAGTCTCCGTACTTTGTCTCAGCTTCCGATATGCCTAACATCATCGATCGATAGATGAAATAATGGTGCCATTCACGGGCTGTAGTTTTCACGTGGTTCAGATACCATGCAAGCAACTTTCAGGCGGCTATAAAGTGATCGCATTATGCTGTACTGGATATACAATACATTGGATGCTTACATCGCCAACTGCATCATTTGCACAACTTCCGAGAAAACGAGGACTCTCACCACAAGCTGCGCAGTTTTACAACTATGTCGCAGTTTAGAAACAAAAAATATAACTTTATAGTATATAGAGATATTGGATTTTCAACAGTTGCATCATATCGGGCCTTTCGAGAAAAAGGCATTGGTCCTTGTGCGAGAACAAGGGTTAACAGAGTCGATTACCCTAGTGCTCTTGAGGAAAGCACCTTACTGGGATGGAATTCAATCGATGGTTGTGCTGTTGGCTCACCTTTCAACTAGGTTTTAGGCATCGGCTAGATAGATAACAATATTGTTAGAATGCTTACTATCATACATCCAGCGAATTAATTTTCAGGCAGTATTGGTAGGCATATGGAAATCTGAGACACATGCACAGACCCACGGTAGGGTAACTGCGCACAGACCCTCTATTTACCGGAGTACCAACACCCCCCTCCGGTCCCCTTATGGGGCCCGCATGTCATTAGTGAGATTTTGAGAGTTGCCTCCCATAACTAAAATGAGACATCAATGAAGGCCACTTCATAATACTATATACGTTGCCACCGTCTATCTGACTGCATGCTATTTACAGGATATACGAGAGCGGACCTTTGGCGACATCTGGGAAGTGGAACGGAAGAAACCCGTCATAGCCGCATTGAGATAGTAGGCTTCAAAGTTAGGCTTCCTAACTATGGGCCAATCGTGACAGGACGTTTTCAGCAAAAGACTTCAAGATGTGGTCCCTGTAGCAGGAGCTATTAAGGATATACCCAATCCACCCATACCCTTCCGAGATCAGCTGTAGGTTGGTTGGTACTAGTAATAGGACCCCTCTACGGAGGCTGGCGGACCAAGGGGAGGCATGCTCAGAATGGAAGACCTAGATAAATCGAAGTCCCTTAATACGTTGACAGATTGGGCTCGGACTTGCCATTGGCACTAGGTGACCTAGCATGAACCTGATCACTTCATGACCAAAGAGACTACTGGAACGATAGTCAATAAGACTAAAGTAATATAATAGTCTATACAGACATCTAAGTTAGAAGCTGCTATTTGGTATAACAAATAGCGCAGTCATCACGATGTAGGAATACTATTCCGTAACCACGAAAGGGTGTGATAAGCTTTCTGGTCAAACGGTGTTCGCGCTTATCAGATTCTGGATGTTTGCGTATTAAAACCAGGATGGTACTTCTGGGACATAGTAGTTAGAAGCAGTCTGCGAACACTCTGATACCGGATATAAATATTGAAGTCCCTCCCGAGCTTTACAGATATCATCAAGGAATGGAGGCGAGACCTTATCAACATAATATTGTTTCATACCTTAAATCTTTACCTTACCTATTTTATCAAAATGCGCCTTCCTCGACAGATTCTCCAAATCAAGATTTTGCCCTACGTTCCTCAGTTATATACTTGAGTTTGGCGTCCACCTGACAGTATATTGATAGTTCTCCTGTTACGAAGGCTGACTACATGAACTACGAGTTCACATCAACCTCCACCCTCAGCTCCAACTTCTATTACATTTTCGAAGCACCTCACCATCCCATTTACATTCAAACATTGGAAGAAGTCATTGACAGCGAGCTATTGGAAGGCGAAGAAGAATATGCACAAGAACCCACATGGTTCACGGTACCTTTCAGGATCTTAACGGGTGATCAATTCAATCGCATATATCGCACCTGTCACAGTGCGAACTTTGAGTGGAGTTTTACCAAGTTGTCAGACCTGGTCGGCTGGAGTACCGAGTACTGTGAAGTTAAAATGTCAGGCACCGCTATCAGGGGGCCAGATATCGCTTCGGCCTGGGCCTAACAAATCCTTATTTGTACCATATGTACATTTTAAACCTCAAAAAGGGAAATTCAGGTCTTGAGCCTAGAATCAGATCAACTGAATCCTTTTATACCTACGCCTCTAGAGTATCTCAAACGTTGGATACCTTACATACGATTCCTTAAACCTTTTAAAGGATATTGTGAGCTCCGGTACGAAGTACCAGTAATTACCCATCCTGGGCTATTAGAGCAATTAGCCTGTCTGGAAAGTATCACAATAGCTGAGATTCCTCAAGACCCGAAAAAAGACTAACGGCGGGAGAACCTATGGATACCCGACCTGAGATGACGGAAAACACCACTGATTCGGCCATCTGGAGGCCCTCCACATCAACACCTCAAGAGCTTACGTTCTGGAGAGGAAATGTACCTGCTAACCAACCATATAGTGTCGTAAGCACCCATCAGATATCATGGGCCTCCACACCAAAACTATGTGGAGACCATGCTGTCAACCTGGCCAAGCTAGCAACCTATCTAGGGATAACCTGGAGCCGAATAAGGCAAGATATAGACACCTCGCTCAATCAAGCTAATATAGTCTTCAAACATTTGAAGGGAGCTACTCAGGAAAACACCTTAAAGTTACTTAAGGTTCAACAGCAAATCACGGATGGACAAGATGTTCACAATAATGATATTGCACTCTTACTGATGCAAGTGGCAGGTGTGGAACAGGAGGTCAAGAGGATACAAGAGGAGATGCTACAGGAAGTGGCAAAGAAGATAGACACCCAAGATATGTGTCAACAAGAACATGAAGAGGTAACCACAAGGTTATATAGAACACTTGTGCAAGAAAGCCAAGCAGCATTAGCCCAAGATCAGACTCTGGAACAGATGGTCCTTAGTCTAAGGATGGAATTCATAGAATTTCGCGCTCAGAGCGACACTTGAGAAAGAGAGGTCAACCGGACTCTAGGACAAATGCGCACAGATCAGACAACCCACCAAGCAGAGATTCGCAGGTCTCAAGACCAGCAACAGCTGCAGAATATCGAGACAAACAATACCCTAAAAGGTTTAACAGCGGCCATCAATAAGATACTAGCCACCGTGCCAAATCCTGCAGCTGCAGGATCCGCACCCTTACCCACAGTCCAAGAAACTGATGACAAGGAGTACTATTCTCCACCTACATCTAGGAACAAGGGGAAAGGTTGAGAAGCTGCTGATACATCCCTCACAGATGCCTAAGGGAGGCGACCCTGGAGACCCTAGTGATGACAATGACAACGATGATACGAGAAATAGACAAAGAGGAAGTCCCAGCCGAGGCAGGTGAGGACAAACACCAGATCAGTCTGGTATGGAAGAAATACTTGCCAACATGATGGCACTGAATATTAAGCGACCATCAGAACTTCCACAATTCTTTGAGGATAAACCCGTAGAAGATATATACGTGTGGATTATACAATGCACCGACTATGGCGAAAGAAACCCGTGGATATGGGACGATGCTAGGGAAAGAGTAATATACTCACTCAGTTGTATGAGAGGAGACATAGTACTCCCTTATACCATTTAGTATCGGAAAAATATGGATTGGATTCAAGGAGAAACACGGCAGCCGGAACTGGCTACGTATACTCGTTTTGAACATGATATGATCAAACGATTCGCCCTGGTGGAAGCTGAATGACTAGCACTTCGAGTACTGAAGCTAGTCAAGTATGACAGCAGTATTGACCATTATCTGATGATTATGCATAACCATAACATTTGTGCACGCATGCCCAGGGAGTCCTAGAGACAGGAAGTAGAAGATAAACTTCCAAAAGAAATTGTTTGCAGGTTGTCGGCCCTGCAGTATGCAACGGATCAAGAATGGGAAGCACGGCGAAGGCTGCGTGGTCGGTCAGAAGAAGAACCTCGGGCCAGAGAAATGGTAGGGCGAGACAAACCGTCCAAGCCCAAGGTAGTCCAAGAGGTCAAAAGAGAAGACCAGAGGGACTCTAATCTGAAGTGACAAAGGGAGACTAAACCTTATGTCAAGGGAGGTGGAGTCCTACCACGAAAGAGGAAAAGGGACAACGCGCCAGAGAAGCCGAGAAAAAGGTTGCAAGGTGTGACTAAGACTATGCACAAGAACTTTAGCGAGGCTCATACCGGTATCCTGCAGATTAGGATAGATACTGGGAGGCAAGAGCGCGCTTGTACAAGTTGTAGATAGAAGAACCACAGCTATCAGACGTGTTGGGGAGACGCCCATATATCGGCATCAACGGTCGCCTCAAGGCTGATAAAAATGGGAATTCGACAAGCAAGATCGGCTATAGTAAAGCCTAAATTAGCTTGCAGAGTTGCAATCATCCGGAACCCAGCACAAGTTAACAAGATCTGGGAACTAGCAGATGCCGAAGAACTGACCAAGGTCAGTTCATTGGCACCAACAGGGATATCATTTGGGTATTCAGTGTCCAGATGGAGCTGGAATCGAAATGGGAACCCCCTTTGGCTGGGGTGTATTGGGTACCGACCACAATGGGGATCGGGTATTCTGTGCGCAACTACAGGAGTCGAAAACTGAAAATGATCAATGAGGCATGAAGCAAGTCTCTCCTTTCAGCATCAATACTAGTAGGCTCTACGAGAAGGGACCCCATGCGGGACTTACGAGTTCAAACACAAGAATCAATATATCGAGAGTCTTTATCGAAAGAGAGGATACGTAACATGCCCAAATGGCCCACGGGCAAACAGTACGAAATTCCATGAGTCACCTGGTGGTCTCCCACTACCCGCGTGCAAGCAGGTTACTATAAGGAAGAAGTTGGGATATAGCAATGCAACATCTACCTGATAACAATACATGACAGGAGGACAACCGACACAGGCCATTCCACCTACCACACGAGTCTGAATCGTATTATACGTATGTACTATTACCCCTTCAGGCTTGAGTGCGGGATAGGGATATACCACTTTGGTGCGCAAGGCCCCTCTGAGAAAGCTGGATGGATAACTGAAACTCTAAGGGAAAGGCTCGGTGAAAACAAGAGCCCCACGCTAGGGGAGTAAAATGGCTAACAACTGCTCAAAGGTCTGCTATGAGCCTAGGTTTGGCATAATGGGAGAAGGCATCTAGCCTGAAAACTGGTCGTGTGCAGTTACGTATCAGTGAAATGCCACTTAGTATCTAGACCCAGATTGTTAGAGCTGAAGAGTTACTAGTTTGTCTGAGGAGACCTCAATGGTTGAAACTATGTGGGCGTAGTAACAAACATCATGTTACCTACACCCATCACCAACGATGCCTAAACGAAAAAACCAAGAAAACCTTATCCGCGCTAAGCGAGTCTGGTTAGGCGCTCCAAAACCAAAACGATACAACTGCCCGGAGGGGATCACTTACCTCTATATACACCATAAACCATACAAAGTTAAAGTCTTGTTAGACTAAGGTTCCCACGTGTTTCTTATCAATAAGGACCTAGTTGAAGACCTTCGCGTTCCCTTTGTTGAACGCGACAATGCAGTTGACATCTTAGGCTATGATAGATCATCGGCCACCTCTGGAGGGAAGTGTTATACTCTTCCCAAAAAATTGGAAATATGAAAGAACCGACACAACTCTGAAGTGTCATGTGAAGTGGCTAAAGCAGGTCGCTCGGGAATGATAATTCCAGTTCGCTGGTAGCATCATGAACACACAGTGTCTCACATAGAAGATGCAGAAAATTAGACCTTCTCCGCAAAATGTTGTGAAAACTGTGTGGAAGAAGATGAAGGAATAGCCGATATGTTCGAATACGACGTATCGATCGCTTGGAACCTTAATGCATGCTGCATTGGAAGAATCGTAGCACTCGAAAATATTGTGGAGCTCGAATCATTACTGAAGACATACTGGCACTACAAACATTTGTTTGAGGCCCAGATGGCAGAAAGATTAGCCCCAAGACGGACATTCGATCACGAAATCAAGTTGATCTCAGGATCAACTCTCCCTTGGGCACCGATATACTCACTATCAGAAAAACCGCTGTAGGCATTAAGAGAATACTTTGAAAGCATGATCAAGTAGGGAAAGATTACACAAAGTCAATCACCTGTGAGGGCACCTATATTGTTCGTACCCAAGCCCGATGGAAGGTTACGCTTAGTAGTAGATTACCAGAATCTAAACAAGATTACTATCTGCAACAAACATTCCCTTCCACAAATGTCCGAACTCCGAGACCGAGTAGCTGGCACCAAGATCTTCACCAAGTTAGATGTTATAGATGGCTACCACTTGATTAAGATTATGGATGGAGATGAATGGAAGATAGCCTTCCAGACGAGATATGGGGCCTACGAATATAAGGTTATGCCATTTAGATTGGTAAATGCTCTGGCAACATTCCAAGATATGATGAACCAAGTACTGAAAGAATATTTAGATGTTGGCGTCATGTGTTATCTTGATGATATTCTCATCTATTCAAGAGATGAAAAGGAACATATCGAAGCTGTCAACAGGGTTTCACAAAGTCTATCGGATTTTCAATTAGCGGTATCACTAAAAAAGTCAATCTTCCATACCACAGAGGTAGAATTCCGCAGCTATATGGTAGCGGCCGATGGGGTGTCTGTGAGCACCCGCAAGGTTGAATCCATAATGGTTGGGAAAGCACCTAAATCGGTTAGAGAAGTACAAGTCTTTATCGGATTTAATAACTTCTATTGACATTTTATAAAAAACTTCTCTGCTATTTGTAAACCAATAACTGAGACATTACAGGGAAATCCCCAGAATTTCAAATGGGGACTGAAACAAGATACTGCGTGACAAGAATTAAAACACTGATTCACCACAGCCCCCATACTACACCACCCTTTCTCCTAAAGAGTAACAGTGGTAGAAACCGATGCTAGCGACTTTGCACTCGGTTGCGTACTTTCTCAATACTTTCAAAAAGGTTTACACACCATAGCTTTCCATTCCAGAAAACTAAACTCAACAGATCGCAATTATGAGATTCACGATAAAGAACTTCTCGCGATCCTCGCAGCATTTGAGGAATGGAGATACTACTTGATCGGAACGGAAAAACCAATTACAGTCTTTACCGACCATTAGAACCTACAATACTTACTCACCTCAAAAGTCTGGAGTGGCCGTCAAATCCTGTGGGCTCAGAAGATCGTAAAATACAATTTTAGGATTGTATACCGACCAGGCACAAAGGGCGGAAAGCCTGACGCATTAAGCAGATAGCCAGAGTACCGTCCTGAGGAGGGAGCTATGCATCGTGAAGAGAAAACTTTGAAAAAGGAATATTTGCTGGTATCATTGGTAGCGAGGGTAGGCGATGCAGGAGACAACTGGGATGGAGATATGCATTTGGATTTGGAATCTCGAAGAGGTAGAAAAGAACCCGGTATTAGGATCAAGCGATTGAGCAAAGAGGTATATTTGCCAACCAAAGGCTCAAGCATGGTGGCAGGACATGACCTGTACGCTATTGAAGATGCCATTGTCCCGAAATAGGAATAAGCATTAATAAGGGCGGGTATAGCCATGGGGCTACGCGAAGGAACTTACAGAAGAGTTGCTTCAAGAAGCGGACTGGCAGTTTGCAGTGCACTTTCTACTTGCGCCAGAGTAATCGATGCTGATTACAGCGGTGAACTCAAGGTCATACTATTCAACCACAAACATGAGGACTGCCAGAAAACAATGGGCGATCGCATAGCTCAGCTGGTAGTAGAGAAAGTCCACCCCTCAGACATATTGGAAATAGGCGACCTGGAAGACAAGGAACGAGGAACCGCGGGATTTGGAAGCACTGACATAGCGATAAGATCCTTGATCGTCAAAGAACAGGAACCAAGTATCAGTTACCTGCAGGCATCTGCTACAGGCAACGAATACTGGTACGACATTTCAGAAGTACCAGAGTAAGTTCTGATGTCAAATGCGATAATCCTGCAAATGGGTATGAAGCAGTTCAATCCTGAATTCTTAAGCGAGATACAGGTAGAAATCGGGACAGATGTAGCTTGGAAACAACGAAGGGAGGAATTCATTAGGTTGCGAGATAAAGGAAAAGATTTCCTCAAAGATTGGACCTTGACTGACGATCTACTATACTATAAGCAAAGAGTATTTGTACCAGAAAGTCAGGCGCTATACACCAAGATTGCAGAAGGATGTCACAATGTAAAAGTTGCAGGACATTTCGGACAACAAGAAACTTTAAAAATATTCCTGCCAAACTTCTACCAGAAAGGACAGGCGGAATGGATCAATGACTATGTTCGATCCTGTGATGAATGCCAACACCATAAATTGCCTAGACACGCTAAGTATGGATTACTACAGCCACTGCAAATGCCCTACGCAGTATGGGCATCCATCTCAGTGGACTTCATCACCCAACTACCAGAGTCACAAGGATACACTCAGATAATGGCAGTAGTCGATTGATTTACGAAAATGTCACACTTCATCGGACCACAAACTTCGGCTATGGCCAAAGATGTCCCCAACACATTCCTGGAAGAAGTATGGAGGCTGCACAGTCTACCAACTGAAATCGTCTCAGAGATGGACTCAATGTTCACAGGAGAATTCTGGGAATGCCTCTGCCATGCGCTGGAAATTAAGCGAAGAATGTCAATGGCATACCACCATCAGACTGATAGACAAACCGAATGTACCAACCACGTGCTGGAAGGATACCTGAGAGGTTTGGTCAATTACGATCAGGATGACTGGTACCCGCCATTGCCTCTAGCTGAACATGCTGATAACAACTCCGCAACCAATGCTCACGGGATGTCACTACGCTATGCGAACTACGGATTCTATCCACAGACAGAGTTGATGAAGGAGCACGAAGCTCAAAATCCAGGAGCAATACTATGTGCGAACTCGATTAAGAGGATACCTGAACAGGTTGGAGGGTCACTAGAAAAGACACGGGAAGGAATGACAAAATATTATGACCTGAAAGCTCAACAACAACTGGACTTCTAAGTTGAGGACAAAGTAATGTTAAATGTAAAGAACATGCGAACCTGATGGAAATGAAAAAGTTAAGTCCAGAGCTATACAGTCATTTTCAGATCATGGAAAAATCAGGATCAGGAGCATTCAAGTTCAACATATCTGATAGATGGACCATTCATCCCGTATTCCATGTCTCCCTATTGGAACCCCCCCACGAGTCAGTTCATGGCAATCGTCAGCAACCCACTAGTGAACCGGAGGACATTGATGGCGATCTACAATGGGAGGTTGAAAAAATTGTAAAAAGCGGGATGCGTTCTTACGGGAAATGAGTGCGCGGCCGCTATCAAGAGATGCGGGAACAGTAGTACTTCGTTAAATGGGAAGGGTGTTCAGAGGATGAGAACACATTGAAGCCTGCTACCGGTATGTTAAATGCAGAGGAAGTTGTAGAGAATTTTCATAATGAAAATCCGGACATGCCAGGAAGGGCAGAAGTAAGACAGTGAGGAAAAGGTTTTCCTACCCTGGTCAAGTAAATGCGGGAGGTTTTTTACCCTGACTATGCTGAGTCTTAAAATGTATATAGAAGAAATTATAAAAGGCGTTACATGCGAAGCCTGCTAGGAGGGAGCTCATGTTGGGAATATGTATATCCGAGGCACATGCACAGACTCACGGTAGGGTAACTGCGCACAGACCCTCGATTTACCTGAGTGCTAACACCCCCCTCCGGCCCCATTATGGGGCCAGCAAGTCATTAGCGAGATTTCAAGAGTTGCGTCCCATAACTAAAATGTCCCAGCAATGAAGCCCACTTCATAATACCATATACGTTGCCACTGTCCGTCCGACCGCATGCTGTTTGCAGAATATATGGGAGGGGACCCTTGGCGACATGTGCGAAGTAGAACTGAAGAAACCTGTAAGAGGCGCATTGAGATAGTAGGCTTCAAAGCTAGGCTGCCTAACCATGGGCCAATAGTGACGGGACGGTTTCGGCGAAAGACTCCAAGAGGTTGCCCCAGTAGCAGGAGCTATTAAGGATATACCCAATCCACCCATACCATTCTGAGATCAGCTGTGGCTTGGTTGGTCCTAGTAATAGTACTCCTCTACGGAGGGCAGCGGACCAAGGGGAAGCATGTTCAGAAGGGAAGACCTACATAAGTCGAAGTTCCTTAATACATTGACAGATTGGGCTCGTACTTGCGATTGGCACTAGTTGACCCAGCATGAACCTGATCACTTCATGACCAAAGAGACTACTGGAATGATAGTCAATAAGACTGAAGTAATATAATTGTCTATGCGGATATCTAAGTTAGAGGCTGCTATTTGGCATAACAAATAGCACAGTCATCTCGATGGAGGAATACTATTCCATAACCGCCAAAGGGTGTGATCAGTTTCAGGGTCAAACGGTATTCGCACTCATGAGATTCTGGACGTTTGCGTATTAAAACCAGGATAGTACTTCTAGGGCACAGTAGTTAGAAGCAGTCCACCAATACTCCGATGTGGGATATAAATATCGCGGTGCCTCCCATGCTTTCCAGACATCATGAAGCAACTGAGATGAAATCTTATCAATATAATCTTGCTTCATACCTTAAATCTTTACCTTACCTATTTTATCGCGACGCCCCTTCATCGACAGAATCTCCAATCGAAGATTTTGGCCTACGTCTCTCAGTTATATACTTGCATTTGGCTTCTGCCTAATAAGTATTCCCTGAAAACCTCAAAAAACTTGCACTAATGTTGCTCTTGTTTACAACAGCTTTGGAGATCATGACTAGGTTGCCTTCCTCATTCCAACAGAAGTTGATGACTATAACCACTACATAGATGGTGTTAATATCGCAGACCAGCGCTGCAAAGGTAATACTTCGACTATTAAGTACAAAACAAGATGATATTGTTAACATGATAATTTCATATCTCTAAAAAAATCAAATATATTTGTTAAAATATAATACTAACTATTACTTCATAAGATTCACAACACACTAGTATACATGGCGTAATTGGACACCATTTTTTTACTTTTTTCCCGCACATGTGGGTTACTAATGTACATAATTTAATCAATCTTGTGTGGACCAAGCAGCTTAGTTAGTTGCTCGACACAGGGTAATTGCCGGAGCATGATATACTATCCTACTTATTGGCTCAGTTGTTAGGCATATGGATATCTGAAATATGTGCGGACACTCATGGTAGGATAACTGTGCACAGACCCTCGATTTACCGTGATGCCAATACCCTTTTTCGGTGCCAGTATGGGGCCAGCACATCATTAGTGAGATTTCCAGAGTTGCATCCTGCAACTATAATATCACGTCAATGAAGCCTACTACATAATACCATAGGCATCGCCACTCTCTGTCCGACTTCATACAGTTCACGGAGATATGAGAGGGGACCTTTAGCGACATCTGTAACTGGTACAAGTGACTGGTTTTGGATTTTCAGGTATCAATTGAGACTGTTTTTGTTTTGAATTTGTTTCAGGAAACGCGGTGTGCCTCTAGCCTGATAGTATAGGGTTTGATACTCTATATGTTTTATGTTTGGTTTCGACTATCAGTTTGATACTTTATATATTTTATGTTTGATTTCGAGTATCACTTTGATACTCTATATATTTTATGTTTGGTTTCAAGGCTACCATTTTGGCATCTCATATGTTATGAGAATAAGGCTCCTTGTAGCCTAAGAAGTATATTTAAGAACTGCTATTCTTCACATTAGAAGAAGTAGACTTTGGCAGTCAGAGTTTTCAATATACTTAGTTGAACAGTTACTCTCTTCAGTTCACTTCAAGCATCTTTAGTTTGAGATCCACCAAACATCTCAGAGACTTCAGTAGTCACGCTATAGTGAGAAGTATATTCAAGTACCTTGGCTAAAGCCTCCGGACCTTGATTCACTAGTTACCACCTTGGTACAGAACAAGGCCCATTAACCCTACGTGTACCACATCTTAGGGGAGGCGGTTACAACATCTGGGAAGTAGAATGGAGGACATCCATCACAGGAACATTGAGATAGTACGTTTGAAAGGTAAGCTTCCTACACTACGGGCCGAAAGTGATGGGATACTTTCAGCCAAATCCTACCAGAGGATATACCAGTAGCAGAGATTATTGAGGACATACTGAATCCACCCAAACCATTCTGAGATCAGCTGTATCATGGTTGGTCCTAGTAATAGGACTTCTCCACAGAGGCCGGTGGACCAAGGGGAAGTATACTCAGTAAGCAAGACCTAAATAAGTCCAAGATACTTAAGATGCTAACACATCGGGCTCGGACTTGCGATTGGCACTGTATGGCCTGGCATGAAACCAATGACTTCATGACTGCAGAGACTGCTGAAACGATAGTTAACAAGACTAATGTAATATGGTAGTCTAAGCGGACAATTAAGCTGCAGGCCACTGTTTGGCATAACAAATAGCGCAGTTATTTTAGTGGAGGAATACTATTCTATAAACATAAAAGACTGCGATAAATTTCAGAGTCAAACGGTGCTCGCAGTTATAAGATTCTGGACATTTGCATATTGAAACCACGGTGGTACTTTGGAGGTATAGTAATCAGAAATAGTCCACGAACACTCAGATGCAGGATATAAATATTGAAGTATCTCCCATGCTTTACAGACATCATCAAGCAATGGAGAAGAAATCTCATCAATATAAAATTGTTTTTCAGTTTAAATCTTTATCTTACTCATTTATCAAGATTAGCCTTCTACGATAGATTCTCTGAACAAAGATTTTGGCCTACGTCTCTCGGTTATTCTAGAGTTTGGTGTCCTCCTAACAGTATGTAGATAGTTTTCCAGTTACCAATGCTCACTATATGAACTATGAGTTCACCCCAAACTCCACCCTAAGCTTACGCTTCTATTACATTTTCGTAGCACCTCACTTTCCCTTTTACATGCATACATTTGAAGAAATATTTGCCACTGAGCTATTCGAAATCAAAGAAGAGTTTACTCCAGAACCCTCGCAGTTGACAATACCATTTGGTATCCCAATGAGGGATGAATTCAAGTGCATATATCGCAACTGGCATGCTTCGAATTTCCATTGGAGTTCTACCAAGTCATAGGATCTTGTCAAGTATAGTACCCAGTACTCCGAAGACAAGAAACCAGGCACCCTCAGTGAAGGACTATTCATCTCTTTGGCTTGGGCCTCAAAACTCCTATATGGACTATAAGTATACCTTGAACCTAGATAAAAGGGAAATTGAGGTTCTGAGCTCAGAAACATATCATCCGAACCCTTTTTTACCTCTACATTCAGAACATTTCTGACATTGTTTACCTTACATCCGGTTTCTTAAACAATTTAAAGGATAGCGAGTACTCTGGTACAAATTACCTGTAATTACTCATCCGCGGCTATTGGAACAATTAGCCTACCTTAAGAAAGTAACAAGGGCTGTCTACTAGAAGATTTAAGAAAGTAAATAACAATAGAGACCCTCTGGACACGTGACCGAATACAACTGAGACCGATAATTCGGCCATATGGAGCCCCTCTCTGTCAATACCTCAAGACCCACAGTTGTGGAGATGACTTGTACCCTCTCCCTCTCACAGATGTTCCAGTGTCGCAAGCACATGTTGGATATTGCGGGCATTTTCACCCAAGCTAGGAGATCATGCTACTAATCTAGCCAAGTTAGCTTGCTGTCTGTAGATAATCTTGAGTCAAATAAGGCAAGATATAGACACCTCACTTGACCAAGCTAATATCGCCTTTAAACATTTCAAGGGAGCGACTCCAGAAAATACCTTAAAACTAGTTAAGGTTTAATACCAAATCGCAGATGGACAAGATGTTCATAATAACGCTATGGCAATCTTGTTAATGCAGCTGGCAGGTGTAGAACAGGAAGTCAACACACAATATATATCCAGTAGGAGATGATATGGGAAGTAGCCAAGAAAATAGATGCACAAGACCGGTATCAACAGAAATATGAAGAGGAACCACAAGGTTATATGGAACTCATGGGCAACAAAGCTAGGAGGTATTAGCCCGAGATCAAATGCAGGAGCAAATGGTTACTAGCCTAAGAACGGAATTCTTAGAATTCCATTCCCAAAGCATCAATTGTGAAAAGCATGTCAACTGAACCCTAGGGCAATGGCCTTTGGACGACGCTACCTGTCAGATGTAGATGCGCAATATCTAAAACCAACAACAGCAGCAAAGTGAGCAGACGAATAATTCCCTAAAGGTATTATCAGTGGCAGTAAATAAGATATGTGCTTCCACACCAAGTCAAGAAGCTGCCAGACTAGTACTCTGACCTGCAGTCGATGAGGAAAGCGATGAAGAATACTACACTCTGCCTACTGGAAGGAAAGAGGAGAAAGGCAAAGAAGCTGCTGATGCATCCCCCTGAAGTGCCCAGGGAGGTGACCCAGGAAATCCTAGCAATGATGATGATGACGATGATGACGAGGCAGGAAGAAGGAGAGGAAGTCCAAGCCGTAGCATGTGAGGACAGACACCAAAATAGTCTAATATGGCAGAGACACTTGCCAATGCGATGGCACTTAATGTCAAGCGACCATCAGAGCCACCCCCATTCTTTGAGGACAAATCCACTCAAGACATATAGGTCTGGATTATTCAATTTATGGACTATTTTGAATCAAATGTGCTGGTTTGGGATAATGCCCGTGAACAAGTTATATACGCGCTGAACCGTACTCAGGAAGAGGAAGTGCTTCCTCATACTATTTGGTATTGGAAGGCTATGGATGGAATTCAAGGGGATCTCCAGCAGCCAGAGTTGGCTATAGGGACTCGCTTTAAGCATGACATGATCAAGCGAGTTGCACCGGTGGAGGCTAAAAGACAAGGGCTTTGAGAAATGAAGCCGGTTAAGTATGAGGGTGGTATTGATCGCTACTTCGCGATCGTGCACGACCTAAGTATTAGGGTGTGCATGGCTGGAGAATGCGGGAGGGAGGAAGTTGAATCCAAACTTCCCAAACACATTGTTCGCAGGTTGTTGGCCTTGCAATACATGACAGATCAAGAATGGGAATAAGCACTTAGGCTATGTAGTTGATCAGAAGAAGCACTTCTTGCTAGGGAAAGGCTAGCAAGAGACCAACCGCCCAAGCCAAAGATAGTTCAAGGGGTCAAAAGAGAAGACCAACGGGCCTCAAAACTAAAGCAATAAAGAGATAGTAATGTTTATATCAACGGAGGTGGAGCTTTACCATGGAAGCGGAAAAGAGACAATATGGCGGAGAAGCCAACGAAGAAGTTAAGAGGTGTGGTAAAGACAACCCACAAACACTACAACCAGGCTCATACTGGTATTCTGCAGAGTGTAATGGACACTTGGAGGTAAGACGGGGATTGTATACATTGTGGGAAGAAAAACTACACTTATCAGATATGTTGGGGAGATATCTATATATCAGTAGCAACAGTCAGTTCAAGACCGATAAAAATGGGAATTTGTCATGTGAGATCGACTATTATAAAGCCTAAATTAGCACACCGAGTCGCTAGCGTCAAGCAACCAACCCAAACGGATAGGATTTGGGAATTAGGGTACGATGAGGAACTGACCAAAGTCAGTTCATTGGCGCCAGTCGCGATAACGATTAGGTATTCAGTGTCTATATAGAACTGGAATGGAAATGGGAACCCCCGTTTGGCTGGAGTCTATTGGGTACTGACCATGACAGGGATCGCGTAGTCCATGTACAACTATGGGAGTTGAAACTCAAAATTATCAAAGTGGTGCAAAGCAAGTCTCTCCTTTCAAGATGAAAGTTAGTAGGCTCTAAGTGAAGGGACCTATTACATTTCCTAACTGGGGTCAATTCTTAGCAACAGGTATATGATACTCCTCCTGTTCTCTCTCGACAATAGTTCTTAGACTGATGTCTACGATACGGTGGGAGGGACCCTCGTGTCCCTAATCCTTATTGCCTATTGTACTCTTTCTTCAACTCTACTGTTATAGTAATATTGTCGTCTCACAGGTAGGTATTTTGTAAAGAGCGTAACGGTTTTATATTCGTAAAAGCATAAAGTAATAAGTAAGGAAATAACTTAGAATGAAGCGTGAAGAACCTATCTACCCAGTGTTTTTGTTTTTCTTTTTTTTATCATCATGTATTCATTGTTTACGGTACAAGAACTTGCATGCAGCGCCAGCTATGGCATAAACAAAACCTCAATCTCAAACGCGCAATCACGAAGAAAATAAAACCCACACCAATGTATATACTCCTCCTAAAGTGTCCGATAGTAGATACGAAATCCCAAGGAACTAAAACCAGCAAGTACATAAATCATGACAAAAAAGTAAAACTGACCAGTGGCTGGGAAGGCAGTACATGCTGGGTGAGTCAGACAGTGAGGTTGGCGTTGCAACTCAGGGCTTGAAGCCATAAATCGGAAGCCCTGTGTCGTGAGGGGCGGTCTCTGAGGGAGGGTCCCAGTCTGCAAGCGGCATGCCAGGGGGAAAGCCTGCAGCGGTCACATTAAGGTACCTCGCTAAGGAGCGGAGGGAGTTTGTCTTGGTCCATAGTGGGCGGTCTCTGCCGACGTCCGTGAGCCCCTGGAGGTGGCGCTCGCAAGGTCCTTTGCGAGACTCGCAGTAAAGGATGGCATGAGTGAAGTCCTCCTTGTCCCCCTCGGAGTAAGGGCAGAGGGGGGAGGGGTTGTCTGTGAACCAGGAGGGGTGGGCAGCGAGGTAGCTCTTGCCCGAGTGCATTTGGTGAATCCTTCCCACGATAAACCTACCCAAACTCATAAAAGGGTGGGGTTTGAGGGACATGGCGAAGGGGTAGTAGGGGAGGGAGGGGAACTGGGTAGCCCAGTCTGCGATGAGGGGGTTTCGTAGTCGCATCTTGAGTGACTGGTCGGATGGGATCCCCTCTCTCAAGGGGAGCGGTTCAGGAGGAAGAAGGTCGGGTGAGGCCACAGGGACAGGGCCCGAGGCATCGATAAACCAGAGAGTGCAGTGCGCAATCGCGTCTAGCAGGAGGTGTTTGCATATAGGGGGGTGGGGGGGGCTGTCTTCCAGAGGAGTGGGGCGTAAACAGACATCATACCTCTAGTGGAACTGTGGTGGTCTTCTGGTGCCCAAAAGGGGGAGGAAGTCGGGAAGGATGGGTGGAGCCTCGCAGTTGCCAGATTGGCTTTGGGGGGAGGCATACTAGGCGGGCAGCGGCCAGTCTCGGATGGTGGAGGACCAAGAGTGGGAGGGGAGGGAGACCCGATTCACAAGCCAAGATGCCCACCTGGGTAGACGAAACGCAGTTAGTTACCCACCTTTGGACAGATCTCCAAAAGACAGACATCCTGTCTAAGAGGGTGAGACTCGCGGAGAAGGGGTCCGCTCCATAGAGGAGAATCGGGAGATGAGAGAGGACGCCAGACCATGGCAGAGGAAGGGGGGGAGGCATTTACCGGGCCTGGACAGTCTTTTAATCGTTGCGAAGTCCTATTGGGCTAGGGCGAGTCTACCGGTGAAGTGTGCAGTGGTGCCTTTAGTGCATGAAGTGGATGCGGGTTCGAACCAGTACCCAAGCCACCATATCAGTTTGGAGGGGTAAAAGAGGTGCCCGTCCACCAGGACTAAGAACGCAGGGGGGTGTAGCTTTTGTGCAGGAATTGTCCAGTGCATGAGTTTGGTCTTTGGGATCGAGAAGGACACGCCGACTCTGCCAGCCTTTGCCTGGAGCACAGAGGTAATTCCCTGCAGTCACTGGACGTTCTGGCGGTATGAGCGGGAGGCGACCGTGACTGCGAGGTTGTCCACATAGGAGAGGATGAGACCCTGAGGGATCGAGAAGTGGAGGGAAGAAACATAAATCACGACCAGGAGGGGGGAGATCAGGGAGCCCTGGGGCATGCCGACAGAGACCGGGGAGAAGACCTGAGGGGCCCCCTGGAAGACCAGGCGGCAGGAGCGGCCATGGAAGAAGGACATAATCCAAGAGACCATGTACGGGTATACTGCCTTAGTGGCAAGCGTTTCACAAAGTAAGGGGGCGGAGACGTTGTCGAAACTGCCTTTTATGTCGAGGAAGAGTGTCGGGACCTTGAGTTTGGAGCGCATAAACCTTTGAACCTCGTGAGCGAGAGTCGCCGCCGCCTTGAAGGTGCTCAGGCCGGGGAGGGAGCTGGTTCGGTGGGAAGACTGGAGGCCCAAAAAGTGGGCGACGGCAGAGAGGCGGGTTGCCATGACCCTCTCGTGGATCTTACAGACCGTCTCCAGTAGGATGATGATGCAGAATGAAGCCAGCGTGTCATATGAGGGCTTAGCTGGCTTGTCAAGCAGTATGCCATTGGCTATCTTCAGGGAGAGCGGGTAGTGTCCATACCGAACGAGGGGGCCGAGGATGGAAGTCAAGATGTTGGCATTCGAGGAGTGGACTCTCTTCCAGAGAGAGTAAGGGATCTGGTCTGGGCCGGGCGCGGAGGATGAGGAGGAGTTCCTGAGGACCATTCCGATCTCTTCCGCCAACAACAGTGGGACATCTTCGTACTCCCTCAGGATAGCTGGAGGGCATGAGGATTGCTTTTCAGGGAAGAAGTGGGAGAGCAGGACTTTGTTAATGCCCATGGGACTGTGGGCCCTGGGTACCTGTAGGAACCTGTCCGGGGGTCTGCCGAAGCCATAGCGTTTTGCGGTCCAGAGCGCCTGTGGAGTGGCTGATTCGAGGAAGTTGTTCCAGTATTCAGTCTTGGCCGTTTTTGTGGCCTTGAAGTATAGTAGGTGTACTTCTTTGCACTCTTGCTAGGAGGAGGGGGGGGGTCGTGATGCGCCGAGCTAACCGCGGAGTGGAAGGCAACCCTCTGCGTGGTGAGGTTGGGGGTCCACCAGGGCTTGGACCTGTGGGAGGGCCTCTTGTCCGGGGTATGGAGCTTGAGGATGGCCCACAGTCTTCTAAGGGCCGTGTTGAACCAGATGGAGAAGGAGCGGGGTGTTGGGAGAGAGGGTGGGGGGTCGATCTGCATGGCCTTGATCTCCTCCTCGAGGGAGGGCCAATCTGTTTTCATTCACGCGGGGGCAGGAGGGGGTGGGCGGGCCAGAGGTTCGGCTAGGGCTATGAGGATCGGAACATGGTCTTCGCCAGTTGGGGGAAGGGGTGTGTCCCATGATTGAAAAATGGGGGAAAGAGCGGCATTGGCGAAGAATAGGTCTATTACCGAGGGACGTAGTTCATGGTCAAAGGGGAAGTAGGTGAGGGTACCAGGGGTGTTCAAGAGGGAGAAGCCCTCTTCGCGGCTCTTTCGAAAAAGGGTGTCGAGGCGCTGAGGTCTGAAATTGAAAAAAGGGGGTGAGGATCTGCCGCGGGATGATGAATATTAACATCCCCGATGATCAGTGTCGGTGTGGTAGCGTGGGGGAAGGCTATCTCGCGAGGGAGGGTGCAGCGAAAGGTGGAGCCGTCCCAGGTACTGTAGAGATTCACAACCCTAAACTTGGTAACAAAGGAATAAAAGAAACCAATAGACGAAGGGAAGTCAATGGCCATCCAATCCCTCGCTTCCGACAAGACCGGGAGGACTGAGAACTGCTGAGTAGAGGAGATGTGGAGGTAGCAGGACACTCTGGCTTGCCGCCATTAGTGCAGCGAGGCAGAAAGGATTTGAAACCAGCGAATGATGGGGGTCGGTTCCTATGTAGGGGGGGGTCTTGTAGGGCAACCAGGGTAGGGGGGAATCAAAAAGAGAAAAAGAATTAAAGAGAGAAAGAAACACATCCCCACTTCGCAAGCAGTTGTGTTGTAGAACGGATATGGAGTTAAGGGAGCCCACCGCCAGCGCGGAACTCACAGGGGAGGTGTGACCAGCCATTACACACCTTCCGGTGTCTAAGGCTAGGGGAGAGGAGTGGGAGATTCCTGCCATGTGGGATTCGGCAGGGCACCTCCTAGGGGTTTTGGGGAAGGGACAGGGGGACATGTTGGGGGGGCATCACCACACCTAGGACGGGGTGTCTCAAGAGCAAAGGGGTGTAAGAGGAATTGCGAACCAGTTGAAGGACCCTTGCCGGAGTCGTTCATCGTGTCCATAGCTTCCTCATTCTGCGGAACAGGGGACTCCCTATGGGCTGGAGGGAAAGGGGGTCTTGATGGGCATTCTCTAGCAAAAGCCGAGTGTTGGCTCTTGCAGACCACACACATTGAGGGGGAGGTTGTGCAGCAGTCGACCACTGCCCTGAGGTTTCCGCCCCGAGGGCAGGTTGGGTTCTGGCCCTGATGTGTCTGCTTTCGGTGGGAGAGGGCGCAGATTGGGCATACTGGGTGGTCAATCTTGCATCTAGCCGAATGGTGTCTGTATTTCCAGCAGTTACGGCATTGGGTGAGGCTGTTAGCTGAGTATGCCCTCTCAATCTTACATCAAGAGGAGAAAAGGTAAGGGTTGCCCAGCATTGTGGCCTCATTTTCAAGTGTAACTATCACAACAATGGAAGTCGCCTTCTTGAGGAATCTGGAGTCGTGGTTGGGATTTAAATAGAGGGCGGAGAGGATCTGGACATTCTTGACATTCAGCATGATGTTGCTGAGGGACTTTAGGAGGTCTTAGTCGTCCTCTGGAAGGTATGTGATAGGAAGGGAGGGTATCGCCAACTGAAGTGCGTGGGAGGCAGGGCGGAAAGGGAGCCGCGGAGTGTCCCCTGTCAGGAAGGACTGGTTTAGCGTAGCCATGAGGGTGTCGTAGTAGGGTGCGTAAGCAGTAGAGGAAACGAATGTGGAGAGAGCACGAAGTGTGACTGCTCCTCTATCGTTAACCCGGGCCGCGAAGGATAAGGGTACGGTGCAGCCTGCTTCACGAAGGATGGAGGCAGCAATGTCTGGAAAGGAGGGGGCTAGTCGATCAGACTGAGAGTGTGGAAAAGGGGAAGACCTTGGGGCGAAGAAACGTCTCTCAGCAGTTGGGAGGCTCCACGGCCCTTTTGATGCGGCCGAAGGTGCCGATCCAGACGCAATCTGAGCAGCTGAGGGGACACCTTTTGCTTTGTTTGTCTTTACTTTCTTTTTCTGTCCAGTTGTGGCAGCTTGAGCATAAGAGGGGGCGGCAGATTGAGCCATTGTATGCGGGACAGGATGGAACTCTGAGAGAGGGGGGTACTTCCCTTCCCTGTATGTCTGGGCCTCCCAGGAGTGAGGGAATTTCAACGCATATGCAGCCGGATCGCCGTACAATATCCGGTCTTTCATGCTATAGCAAGGGATGTCTGTGTCACCGGCACCCTCATAGTGGGGGTTCAACACATCGGTGAGGGTAGTTCTGAGAGGGGATGCTGCCAGTTCCTTACCCTTTCAGGAGGGTGCTGCCTGAGCTGTGTGAGTGGCAGGAACTGCATGTGTGTTTCGTTGGAGTGAGGGCTGTTGGTAGCTTGTTCATTGTGGAAGGGGGGTGGTCAGCCGAGATGCCAGGTCTCTAACCGACAGCTGGAGGGCGGAGAGCAATGCCACTGTGGTGTTATTCTGGTTGGGGGGGGGCAGGAGGGCGCTGGAGTTTCTCCTTAGAGGAGTAGAGATCGTCGACTTGTCCCGAGAGGCGTGCGACCTCGAGCGCCAGTTCATCGATTTGTGTGGAGAAAGATCTTAATGCTAGGGGTGAGGTGCAGAGGAGGGGGAGAATGATGGCCTCTCTAAGGGAGAGGTCATCAAACTCCGTGGAACTGATGGGGGGGAAGGGCTGGTTGAAGATACCTGCATCTGTCGAGGATCATTCGAGGAGCTCCGGGAGGAGAGGGACATGAGGGCGTACTCCTGATACAGAGGAGTGTTCAGAGGGGGGAAGGGGAACTGAAGGCATTCTTGTCATGACAGGGAGGCTTCGGCCTGACAGTACTTAGGATAGTGCGAACGTATGGGCATACCAGATGCTGATGGTGTTGAAGATGAGGTAGAAATGTAGTGGGGGGAAAACAGCGGAAGAGGAGCGCGGCCTATCTACTCGGTCTTTTTTTCAATTTTTTGCAAATTTTCTTTTTTTTTTCATATATTCTTTGTTTACAGTACAAGAACTTGCATGCAGTGCTAGCTATGGCATAAAGAAAAACCTTAATCTCAAAAACCCGCAGACACAAAAGAAACAATCACACCAAACTATCAAATCCTCCTAAATGTGTCCGATAGCTGACACGAAATCCCCAGGAAATCAAACAAACAAATGCTAAAGTCATAACAAAAAATAAAACCACCCAGCTGCAAAAGCAGGTGTCCGGCGGAAATAAACGGGGGGCGAGGGCCCATGCTCAGGGGGCAAAACCGTAAATCGGGAGCGCCTCCTCGACGGAAGCGGGAGCGAGCGGGGGGTCCCAGCACGTAGGCGGCATGCCAGGAGGAAAGCCTGTGGTGGTCACATTCAGGTATCTAGCCAGGGAGTGGAGGGAGTCCTTGTTCATCCATAGGGCGCTGTCTTCGCTGGGGTCCGTGAGCCCCTGGAGGTGGCGCACGTGAGGCTCCTTGCGTGACTCATAGTGAAGGATGGCGGGTTCGAAATCCTCCTCGTCCTCCTCACAATAATGGCAGAGGGGGGAGGGGTCGACAGTGAACCAGGAGGGGTGGGCAGCGCGGTAACTCTTGCCCGAGTTCATCTGATGGATCCTGCCCGCTACGAATCTCCCCAGGCCCATGAAGGGATGGGGCTTGAGGGACGCGGCGTAGGGGTAGTCGGGCGGAGGGAGAAACTGAGTAGACCAGTCTCGAAGGAGAGCGTTTCGCAGCCGTAGCTTGACAGACTGGTAAGATGGGGTACCCGCCATCACAGAGAGCTGGTCGGGAGGAAGGAGGCCGGGGGAGGCCACCGGGACTGGGCCTCAGGGGTTGATGAATTGGATGGTCCTGTGGGCAATGGCATCCAATGGAAGGTGTTTCCGTATGGGGGGACAGGGAGGAGAGGTTTTCCGGATGAGCGGGGCGTAAAGGGATGTCAGACCCCTAGTGTATCATCGGGGGTCTTCCAAAGCCCGGAAGGAGGAGGAGGTAGGGAAGGACGGGTGGAGCCTGGCCGTCGCTGGGTTGGTCTCGGGAGGGAGGCAGACAAGCCGAACAGCCGCCAGCCTTTGTCGGTAGAGGACCAGAAGCGGGAGGGGGGGTAGCGCTGACTCATATGCCAGGATGCCAACCGGGGTGGACGAGAAACAGTCGGTCACCCATCTCTGGACGGCCCTCCAAAAAATGGACATACTGTCCAGGAGGGTGAGGCTTGGTGAGAAAGGGTCGGCTCCGAAGAGGAGAATGGGGGAGATAAGGGAGGATGCCAGACGATGGCAGAGAGAGGGGGGGAGACCTTTGCCAGGCCTGGAAAGCCGTTTGATCGTCACGAAGGCTCCTTGGGCCAATCCGAGCCTTCTGGTGAAGTGGGAGGTAGTGCCTTGGTTGCAGGAAGTGGATGAGGGCTCGAACCAATATCCAAGCCAGCGAATCAATTTGGAGGGGCAAAAGAGGATCCCGTCTATCAAGACAGGAATGGCGGGAGGATGGACCTTTTGCGCTGGAGTCACCCAGTGCATGAGCTCTGTCTTCGGGATCGAGAAGGCCACACCCAGCCTTCCAGCCTTTGCCTGGAGGGCCCAAGTGATGCCTTGAAGCCTCTGGACGTTCTAGCGGTCAGACCCAGAGGTGACCGTGACAGCGAAATCATCGCGGTAGGAGAGGATTAGGCCACGAGGGACTGAGAAATACAGTGAGGATACGTAAATCGCAAACAGGAGGGGGGAGATCGGAGACCCCTGGGGGGTGCCGACTGAGACTGGCAAAAAGATCTGGGGGGCCCCCTGGAACACCAGGTGGCAGGAGCGGCCGTGGAGGAAGGACCTGATCCACGAGACCATGTAGGGGTTGACTTCCTTAGTGGCAAGCCTGTCGCAGAGAATGGGGGCAGAAACATTGTCGAATCAGCCTTTAATGTCGAGGAAGAGTGTCGAGACCTTGAGCTTAGGGCGCATGAAAAGTTGAACTTCATGAGAGAGGGTTGCCGCAGCATCAAACGTACTTAGCCCTGGAAGGGAACCGGTCTGGTGGGGGGACAGGAGGCCCAGGATATGGGCCAGTGCAGAGATGCGGGTGGCCATGACCCTTTCTAGGATCTTGGAAATGGTCTCGAGGAGGACGATTATACAGAAAGACGCCGGCGTGTCATAGGAGGGTTTCCCAGGCTTGTCGAGGACTATCCCGTTCGCTCTCTTCAGGGAGGGGGGATGATGGCCATACTGGACGAGGGGGCCGACGATGGAGGGGACGATGCTTGTGTTCAACGCGTGGACCCTCTTCCAGACAGAGTATGGGATCCGGTCAGGGCCGGGAGCGGAGGACGAGGAGGAGCTTCGGAGAGCGACTGTTATCTCCTCCGCTGATAGCGGGGGAACATCTTTGAATTTGCGCTTAATCGCTGGAGGTCTCGATGACTGTTTCTCCGCCAAGAAGTGGAAGAGAAAGGCTGTGTTTCTGTTCACTGGGCTCTCAGCCCCGTGTAGCTGTGGGAACCTGTCTGGGGGCCTTCTAAAGGCATAGCGTTTCGCAGTCCAGAGCGTTTGGGGGGTAGCGGTTTTGAGGAAATTATTCCAATAATCAGTTTTGGCTCTTTTAATAGCCTTGAAGTAAAGCAGGTGGGCTTCCCTGCACGGCTGTTTAGACGAGGGGAGCGGATCTCGCAGCACTGACCGAACCGTTGAGTGGAAGGCAGCCCTTTGTGTTGTGAGGTCAGGGGTCTACCATGGCTTGGATCGGGGGGAGGGTCTCTTGTCCGCGGTGTATAGTCTGAGGACGGTCCTAAGTCTTCCCAGGGCAGTGTCGAACCATGGCGAGAAAGTATGGGGTGTGGGGAGAGGGGGAGGGGGGTCGAACCTCATGGCCTTGATCGCATCGGCAAGGGAGGGCCAGTCGGTCTTCCTCCACGCAGGGGCAGGAGGGGGGGGCGGGCCAACGGCTGTGAAAGCACAATGATGATGGGGACGTGGTCGGAGCATGTAAGTGGTAATGGGGTCTCCCAAGACTGAAAGTTGAGGGACAGAGAGGAGCTGGCAAATGCAAGGTCTATGACCGATGGGCGGAGGTTGGGATCAAAGGGGAAGTAAGTTAGTATACCAGGGGTGTTTAGGAGGGAGAAACCTTCTTCCGCAGCCTTTTCAAAGTAAGGAGCCGAGGCGCCCAGGTCCGAGATCCAGAAATGGCGGCCCAGCCCAGTTGAGGGGTGGTGTATGTTGAAATCTCCGGCAACCAGTGTTGGTGTAGAGGTGTGGGGGAAGGCAACTTCTGGAGTGATGGTCCAGCAGAAGGGGGAACCGTCCCACGTGCTATAGAGGTTCACAACCCGAAACCTGGTAATAAAGGAATCAGAGAAGCCAACAGAGGAGTGAAAATCAACTGCCATCCAGTCCCTGGCCTCCGTAAAGACGGGAAGGACTGAAAACTGTTGAGTGGTGGAAAGATGGAGGTAGCAGGCCGCTTTGGGCTTGCCGCCATTGGGGCAGGGGGGCAAAAAGGGTTTGAAACGAGAGAATGATGGAGGTCTATTTCTGTGCAAAGGGGGGTCCGGAAGGGCAACGAGGGTAGGGGGGTGGTTCAGCAAAGAAAACGAATTAAAGAGGGAGAGAAACACATCCCAGCTTCCCAAGCAGTTGTGTTGAAGAACGGATATCGGGTTACGGGAGTCCGCTGCCAGCGCGGAACTCCCAGGAAAGGTGTGACCAGCCATTACACGCCTTCCGGCATCTCAGGCTGGGGGAGAGAAGTGGGAGATTCCTGCCATGCGGGATTCGGCAGGGCACCTCCTTGGGGTTTTGGGGCAGGGACGGGGGGACGTGTTGGGGGGCATCGACACGCCTAGGGCAGGGTGTTTTAAGACCAAATGGGGGCAAGAGGAATCGTGAACCAGTTGAAGAACCCACGCCGGAGTCGTTCGTCATGTCCATAGCTTCTTCATGCATCGGTGGAGGGGACTCGCCACTGGCAGGAGGGGGGGGAGGTCTCGATGGGCACTTTCTAGCGAACGCCGGGTGTTGGCCCTTGCAGATTGTACATATTGAGAGAGAGGTGGGGCAGCAGTCAACCACAGGTCTGAGGTTACCGCCCTTGGGGCATGTGGGGTTCTGGCACCTGTGCGCCTGTTTTCGGTGGGAGAGGGCGCAGATTGGGCAGACCGGGTGATTAACCTTGCACCTGGCTGATTGATGGCCGTACTCCCAGCAGTTACGGCACTGAGTGAGGCTGTTAGCCGAGTATGCTCTCTCGATCTTGAATCGGGAGGAGAACAGGTAGGCGTTGCCCAGCATAGAGGCCTCATTTTCAGGCGCAACCGTCACGACAATGGAGGTCGCTCTCTTGAGGATCCTGGAGGGCCTGTCAGGGTTTAGAGAGCGGGCGGAGAGGATCTGAACATTCTTGACGTTCAGGATGGTGTTGCTTAGGGACTGTAGAAGGTCGTCGTCGTCCACGGGAAGGTAGGCGATGGGCAGGGAATGGATCGCCAGCTGGACCTCGGTAGGGGCAGGGCGGAAAGGGAGCCGCGGAGACTCCCCGGTTGGGAAGGATTGATTTAGCTCGGTGGAGAGAGCATCGTAGTAGGGGGCATAGGCAGTAGAGGCAACGAACGGGGAGAGGGCAAGAAGCGTCACCGCCACTCTGTCATTAACCCTGGCAGAAAAAGATAGGGGTAGAGTGCAACCCGCCTCCCGTAGAACTAAGGCAGCAATGTCGTAGAAGGAGGCAGCTATTCGGTCCCATTGGGCGTGCGTGAAGGGGGAAGACCTGGGGGCGAAGAAACGTCTCACAGCAGCGGGGAGGCTCCTAGGAGCTTTTGAGGGGGCCATAGGTGCCGGACCAGATACAACCTGGGCAGCCGTGGGGACATTCTTCGCTTTGCTCAACTTTCCCTTCTTTTTTCCCGTGGCAGTAGCAGCCTGGGCATAGGAGAAGGCGCCGGAATGAGCCGAAGCGCAGGGGACGGGCTGGAACTCCGAGAGGGGGGGGTACTTTCCTTCCCTGTATGTCTGGGCCTTCGAGGATCGAGGGAATTTCGCCGCATACGCGGCCGGGTCACTGTACCATTTCTGGTCCTTTGTGCTGTAACAGGGGATGTCTCCGTCACCACCACCCTCGTAGAGGGGGGTAAGCTCAACGGCAAGGGTTGCGGTAGGAGGGGACGTGGCGATCTCTTTACCCTTTGGGGAAGGGGCTGCCTGAGCCGTGTGGGTGCTAGGCGCCGCGAGCGCTGGGCGTTGGGGTGGGGGTTTTTGGTGGCGTGCTGGCTGGGGAAGTGGGGTGGTCAGACGGGACGCAAGGTCCCTCACCGACAGTTAGAGGGCGGAGAGCGATGCTGCTGTCGCGTCGTTTTAGCTGGGGGGAGGAGGGGGGCGCTGGGGCTTCTCCCTGCGGGAGTAGACTTCCTCGACCAGCCGCGAGAGGCGGGCGACCTCGAGGGCCAGTTCATCTATCTTAGTGGAGATTGACCTTGACACTAGGAGCGAGGTGCAGAGGAGGGGAAGGATGACAGCCTCCCCCGGGGAGAGGTCGTCAAGCTCTGTTGAACTTATGAGCGGGAAGAGTTGGTTGGAGATTCCCGCATCCGTCGAGGACCTCTCGAGGAGCTCCAGGAGGAGGGGGACATGGGGGCGAACTCCTGACACAGAGGAGTGCTGAGAGGGGGAAAGGGGAACTGTAGAAGGCATGCTTGTCATGACAGGGAGGCCGCTACCTGGTTCGTAGGACAGCTAGATCGTGAGGGTACACCGGACGCTGATGGTGTTGAAAACGCGGAGGAAATGTAGGGGGGGGGAAAATAGCGGAAGCGGAGCGCGGCCTATCTACTGGGTCTTTCTTTTTCTTTTTTTTCTTTTTTTTTTTTTTTTTTCATCAGTTTTATTCTGCGTTTAAGGTACACCATCTGTATACAGCGCTAGCTATGACCGACACAAGAAACCTCCACCGCTACTCCAGCCCGAAACAGCCAGAAGAAAAACCGTCAACGAACCCGAACAGAAAGGCACACTGGCAGATAGGACCTAAACCCCCAGAACATGAAACCCCGCGCCCGAATCCCCTGCAGTGAAAAAAACTCCCCTGCCCCGCAACTTGTAGGATACATAAACGGTAAAGACTGTAAAGAATAGCCGCCCAAGCCCATCAAAACACAAGAAACCCCACACCCGGACAGTGGTCCAAACCCGGAAGCAAGAGCCACCCCAAACAGGCTTAACCTGGCCGATCAGTGACACCTACGACAATAAACGTCTACGGCTAAGGGCAAGCCCGGCAAAGTGGAAGGGAAACCGAAGAGAGAAACACCCCAGCCGAGGAAAATAAAACCCGTGGCAAGGCACGGGGACTAGTGCCATCCAGACGGAGAAGCCTGGCGGAGACACCCAAAGGGCGAGGAGGTAAGGCAGTGTAGCAGTAGGGTGCAAGCCGAGCGAGGGAGCAGCAGTAGGATGCAGGCCGATCCAACCGCCAGGTCAGGAAGGAAACTGAACGCGACCGTGTCGACTATCGGTAATCGTGTTCGTGTCTTTCTGGGTGGTCCCCAGGCGAGGAACGCAAGTGTCTTACCGCGTCTCTCATGTAGTCCCTTGTTCTACGAGAGATAGCGTCACTTAGTGGATGGGATACCACCGCTTAAGCCAACCGTGGGGAGTAGCGAGATCGACCTAAAGGCCTGTTGGATAGTCCTCGCTTACCGCAAACCGTGTTCCCAGCCGTCTGAAGCATAGCAAGCGAGCGGTCGCCGACCGTGTGGAGGGGCCTCGCTAAGCGAGGATGGGGGCGAGAACGGGCAGCGGAAACGCAGTACCGGAACTCAAGGGAAGAAAAGCCGCAACGCGTAAAAAGCGGAAGAGGGCAGTGAGGAGAGGAGGGAGATGGCCGTCACTCCTAGGCTGAAGCCATCGTGGGAGGAGAGGGGGGGTGGATGGTTCGTGAAGATCAAGCCCAGAGGGTTGATTTCAATCGCTGGGTGTGTAGAGGAGACGGAGGATGGCCTATCTACGGGGTCTTTTTTCTTTTTTCTTTTTATTTTTCTTTTTTATCTTCAATTTTATTCTGTGTTTTAAGGTATACTGTCTGTATGCAGCTCTAGCTATGACTGACGCAAGAAACCTCCACCCCTACTCAAGGCCGAAACAGGCAGAAGAAAAACCGCCACGAAGTCCATCAACAGCAGAGAACAGGTGCCCAGCCCGTGGGCCCCACGACTTGAACGCGGAAGGGTCTCGGCTAGAGCCGCCAACGCCAACACCCCGCGCAGTCGAAAAAACTCCCCCCCCCCGCAACTTGTAGTATACACAAACGGTAAAGACTGTAAAAGAAAGCC
>JACCEG010000122.1:0-12057 GCA_014065205.1 Tuber brumale
AAAAAAAAAAAAAAAAATTTTTTTTAACGCCCCGCCCGACACGCTCCGCGCCCTCTATTCACCTGTTGCTTGAAAAATTACCTCTTTCGGTCATCCCTAAACTCCAAGTTTTTGGGTGGTAACCAGCATGACACACCAATTTTCGCCTCTCGCTTAGGCCTTACTCTATAAGCGACCCCACTCCTCACTTGATTCATATCTTTTGCAATGACTCACAAGACTGGGAGGGCCTAGCGCCCAGAATCCCGCACCTCCGACTGCTCCCACCCCTATGCAGGAAGAACTGCGCAAGTCCCAACTGCCCCTGCCTTGGCACCAGCAGCCCAGATCCACTCCGCGCCCCCCCAAAACCGGACACGCTCCTCCTCGGTAGGCCCGCTTGACCTCAACCTCCCTCTCCTAAGAGAGATGTACAACCACACCACCTCCAACCTCGCCACACACAGAGACGTTTTCCCTAGGCTGTCGGATGCTGATCTCAGAAGTCTAACAGCAGGAGAAGCCTCAATCCTTCCCCTAATCATGACTGCACTCGAAGGAATAGCAGCCCTCCATGCCAGGATCGGTTCCCTAGAAAGCAAAATCACAACACCCACACAACAACCCCAACCCACAACGGGCCCCTCCCTAGCCTCTATCCAAGCTACAGTGGCTGATCTCTCATCCAGAGTAGCAGCCTCTCTCTCAGCAAAACCCACTGCCGTGGCACATCAATCCCAACCGGCAAAACAGCTAAAACAGACCCCAAGAAACCAGCCTGCCCCTCCCATTCCAACAGCCAGCCCGATGACTGACTTCGACTGCGATATTCCCCGCTACGGCACAGCCACAGATAAGTGGTATGGTGACCCCAACGCCTATGCAGTTAAGCACCCGCGGTCCTGGGAAGCCCAGGCCTTCCGTGAGGGAAAGTACAGCGCCTACTCATTCACCCCTGGCCACTTAGAGCCATCACTCAACAAGGCACTTAGTAAAGCCAAATCCAAACCCTCAACCTATGCCCAGGCTGCCACTCCGCAAGCGCAATCTGATGGAAGGAAGTCCAAGAAATCGAAGAGTGGAGAAAAGGCCTCTTCCTCTGCAGCCCAAGTCGCAGCATCGATGGGTGCGGGCCTCTCAGTTAGAGGGCCACCCCCCCTCCCAGCTGCAGACAGAAGGTTCTTCTCACCCCGAGAGACTCCCCTCCCCCACCAAGACGCACTTAGGATAGTTGCAACAGCCCCAGACATAGCAGCCCAAGTACTCAAGGAAGCGAACTGTCCCCACCCACTATGCTTTAGCGCCTCGGTTAACGCCAGGGATCCCCTCACTCTTACAACCCGCTCCCTACAGACTCCAGCTACCGCCTACTTTCCATACCATGACGCCCTTGCCGCGACGTTCGACAAGGCGTTCCCAGTTGGAGAGAACCCGTTCAGGCCATTTAGGCTAGCCTCCAATGAAGTCCAATTGGCCATCCATGGCTTACCCATCCCCTTCGTCCCGTCGGACCCTGAGGAGCTCCGCTCTGAGCTGGGAAACTCTATCCTAAACGCGACAGGCGTGACGATCTTCTTTGCAAGATACCTGCAGCCGAACCCTGAAATAAGGACCACTAAAAATTCCACCTCAATTGTTGTATCGGTTCCTCCTACTGACGTTGTGAAGATAGGAAGGACCATCTACCTTTACTCCAAGCCCCGCAATGTGGATGTCTGCCACTCCAAGAGCCGCTACATGCAATGCCAGAAATGCTGGAAATTTGGACACCCCTCCCCTATGTGTAAGGAGAGCAGCTCAGTCTGCCCACTCTGCTCTGGCTCCCACCCTCGCTCAGCCCATCGGTGCACAAACCCTACATGCCCCAAAGAGGGACACCTAAAGGCTGTAGCTGCCTGCTGCCTCACGTCACCCCTGAAATGCCCAAACTGCTCAGGGGATCATTGTGCAACCAATAACGACTGCCCCTCCCGACCCAAGCCAGTAGCCAGGGACGACCTGTCACCGGCCCAAGAGGAAGAAGGGATGGATACCAACGAGGATAACTCAAGACCCGCCATACCCAAAGGGAAAGGTAAACAAACTGACACCAGCGTTGAGGAGACCCCGCGCCAAACAACCTCCCAAACCCTCCCAATCAGCCAGTTTAAGGCCCCAATACCACTACGAGTCAGCCCCCCCCCCCGTGGGCCGATGCGTTCTCTTCTGAAGACCCCATTTCAGGTGCATAAAGGTGGAGGACTCTACCTGCATCTCGCCCATAGGGCCACCTCTTCCACCCTCTCTTAAGCAACTTTTTTTTGTTCCACATAACTGCCTGGGAAGCTGGGATGTATTTCTTTCATTGTTTAATAGCTTTCAATCCCTGAAAGCCCCCCTACCGATAATACTGCTGCAGGACCCCCCTGTGTACCGCAACAGACTCCCCACTTTTGCATCTTTTAAATCATTCGCTCCACCATTTAAAGAAGGGACACCTCCCAAGGTGGCTACCTACGTTTACATGGAGTTTTTGAATGTGTTTGCTGTACTTCCTATGTTTTTTAACAGGCCTGATTTCATGGCCATTGACGTTTATTCTCCCCTAGGACTCTTTGACTCCAAGTACTCACAATTTAGGGCGTACAACCTGTACTCGACGGTCGGCACCTCCTCTGGAAACAGAACAGTGGACCCTGCTACATGCTTCCCCCTACACCCCCTCCCCACTCTTGTGGCTGGGGACTTCAACATCCACCATCCACAGTCTGATCCCCTGAGAACCATTTCCACGAATGAATTTTCAACTTCCAGCCCATACTTTGAACAAGCGCACGACAAGGGCTTCGAACTCTGCAACACACCTGGAGCATACACCAGATTTCCGTTTGACCATAACACTAGGCCTGGGGTTATTGAGCTGGCCTTCATCAACTCGCCCCGCATTTGCTTCCTGCAATCGTGGTCGAACCGCCTACCAGCAACAGGTTCTGACCACCTCCCAATCTCTATCATGTTCACTGCACCTTTAATCAGGCCACCACCTCCAACCCCCTACTGGGACAAGACAGACTGGACAATTGCTGCCGAAAAATTGAAAGAACTGTCGGTCCCACCACCGAGCCCCAACCCCACCGACCTCGATCTAGACAGCTGGCTAGAAAGGCACCTGTTAACACTTACTACACTGATCAAAGCCTGCACCCCAACCAAAAGGATCTCCGTCCACTCGAAGCCCTGGTGGGATATGACAATCACTTACCTGAGGCAAGCGCACCATCGGGCCTCGAGAGAACATAGGAAAGACCCCACAGAACAATTCTTAGACGATCTGAGATCCCACCGCAACCGGTACTTCAAGGCAATTAAAAAGGCCAAAGCCAAATACTGGAAAGAATTTCTGGCCAGAGTGACACCACAGTCAGTCTGGAAGGCCAAGAAAGCGGCTATGGGAAGAGATGAAGACAGATTCCCTGACCTCCCGGACGCAAACTCCCTTCACAAAATCAACGAAGCTTTGCTAGACCACTTTTTCTTCCCGAAACCACCGACGCAATCAGTGGCCTACCCACGATTCGACCCCGAACACCCACCACTAGCCCCCAAAGAGATTTCATCTGCCCTCGGCAAATCCTCGAACACCTCAGCCCCAGGCCCAGACCAAATCCCGTACATGGTCTAGAAGAAGGTCCACACCACCAACCCAAACATACTCACATCTCTGCTTGCCCCCCTCTTGGCATATGGGCACCACCCCAGGTGCCTCAAGATGTCTAATGGGGTGGTCCGACCCAAACCAGGAAAACCAGATTACTCCACCCCAGCCTCGTTCCAGATTATTGTTCTACTGGAAACCTTTTCGCAGATACCGGAAAGGATAGTAGCAACCCGCCTCTCCCTCGTCGCCCGTGAAGTGGGGCTCCTGAATCCTAACCAGTGTGGGTCGCTCGCCGGCCTTTCAACCTTTGATGCCGCAGCTGCCCTTACCTAAGAAGTCAGGGCCCAGCAAAACCCTTCCTACAAAGCTTCCTCCCTGTTTCTGGACATAAAGGGAGGGTTCGATAATGTTTCTTCTAGTCTTCTCACAGCTAAACTCAGAGCCAAAGGGACTCCAAAGTACCTGGTAGCCTGGGTTCGCTCCTTTCTTATAGATCGTTCATGTCGTTTGTTATTTCAGGGGGCCCCAGGGGTTTTCTCTCCCGTTCAGGTGGGGACTCCTCCAGGATCGCCTGTTTCTCCTTTGTTCTTTGTGATTTATGTTTCTGAATTACATGTTTCTATACCCCGAGGAGTGATTTTTTCGTACGTTGATGATTTTTCAATTACGGTTTCAACTTCTTCCTATAAGGGGAATATTGGGCACCTTCAATATTGTTTTTCTTTGCTTCAGAGCAGGGTAGCGCGGATTGGAGTTTCCTTTTCAATCCCAAAGACGGAACTGATACACTGGAGGACGCCTAAGGACAGATCTCCAACCTCTAACCAACCAATTGCTCTGAACGGCTCTGTTTTTACACCCTCCTCTTCCTTAAGATGGCTGGGGTACTGGTTCACCCCCACCCTGGAAACAACCACACACTTCATCAAACGCCTCACAATGGCCCCGGGGGCCTTTTCCACGATCAGAAGGCTTACGCCTCGCAGGATTGGAATGCCCCCTCACATGTGCCGCAGGCTTGCTATGGGCCTCATCCTTCCTATCCTCACGTATGGAGCTGACCTCCTGATACCAACACTAGCGACAATGGACAAGTTGTCGGTCCTTTGGAACAAAGTCATGAGATGGGTCACGAACTGCTTCACCTCAACCCCAATGACCATTCTGGCCATTGAGGCCTGCCTCCCCCCCCTGGATCTGTTAATCACCCACCGGAGAAGGATGTCGGCACTTCGTTTAGCCTGCTCCTCCCCTGCCTACAGCCCAGCATCAGCCAGGCTCCCCCCTGATTTCCCCTCCTACACCTCCCACCCAGACAGATTCGTGCACAGAAAGCTGCTCAAGGGGAGAACCCAGAACTACATCCCTCTCGACTGGCGCCAGTACAAAGCTCAGCAGCCCATGAGGAGACACCTACCTATCGACTCGCTGGCGCACCTCCTGTTGCCGGCCTTGAGACAGACTACAAGGTTCCTACCTGCCTACCCGGCCCTAGAGCCAGGCCTGGCGCCACAACCTCCCACCCCATCGAACTATAAAGCTCTCAAAGCCTCACTACGAAAACAGACTGCTTGAAGACTGGCCCCACCCCCCCTCTACTACCCATATAAGGCAACGCTGAAACCACCCGCCTTTATGGACCTCGACCACTTTACCGCGGGACGCATTCACCAAGGCAGGGCCAGGAAAAGCTACCTGGCCGCGCACCACTCCTGGGACGACCCCCAGTCCTCCACCCTGTGCCCCTTCTGCGAGGAAGACAATGAGACATTCACCCACGCAATACTACAATCCTCGGCTAAAGCTGATAAAAGGACGCTCTACCTCCATGGGGTTTCCGACATCAGCCAAGGCTCACCAATTTGGTCCTCACTCTCAGCCATCATTGGCCTCGCCAACTACATCCGCACTACTGGTACCGGATTCCCGCCACCAATGCCGCCGATTAGGCCGCTCTCACCCCCCCCGGAGGACCTTCCTCCCCCCGCTGCCCTGATTTAAGCTCCACACTATTATTGTGAAATTTTTTATTGTTTTATGTTGAAAGTTTGTTGATTTTTCTTTACTATTTTGAGTGGTCACCGTTTGAGGTGCTTGCGACGGATTTGTCGTTTTTCGAGATTTGAGCCGATGGTTTCTTTTGTTTGTTTGTTTGGAATTAAGGTTTTCTTCTTGCCATAGCTTACGCTGCATGCACGTTCTTGTACCTAACAAGCAATATGTGATAAAAAGAAAAAGAAAAAAAAGAAAAAAAGAAATAATACCCCTCCCGACCGAAGCCTCCAGCAAGGGACGACCTGCCCCCTTGGCAATCGACGTCCCCCGCCCACCGGATAGACCTTTTCAAGGCACCAATACCCAATCGAGTCGGCCCCCCCCCCGTGGGCTGATGCATTCTCTTCTGAAGACGCCATCACAGGTGCTTAAAGGTGGAGGATTCTTCCTCCCCCTCGCCCATCGGGCGATCTCCCCCATCCTCTCTCAAGTAACTTTTCTTGGTTCAACATAACTGCCTGGGAAGCTGGGATGTGTTTCTTTCATTATTTAATAGCTTTCGTTCATTGAAAGCCCCCCCACAGATAGTTTTATTGCAAGACCCCCTCGTTTACAAAAACAGACTTCCCACATTTGCTTCCTTTAAATCATTTGCTCCGCTATTTAAGCAAGGGACCCCTCCCAAGATGGCCACCTATGTTTACTTGGACTTTTTGAATGTGTTTTCAGTATTACCTTGTTTTTTTGACCGGCCTGACTTTATGGCCATCGATGTTTACTCCCCTCTAGGGCTTTTTGACTCCAATCACTCACGATTCAGGGCCTGCAACCTTTACTCCACAATTGCCACTTCCTCTGGAAACAGGACAGTCGACCCAAGTACCTGCTTTCCCCAGAACTCCTTCCCTACACTGGTGGCTGGGGACTTCAACATCCACCACCCACAGGCTGACCCCCTAAGAACGATTTCTTCAAACGAGTTCTCCACCTCTAACCCCTACTTCGAGGTAGCACTAAACTCTGGCTTTCAGCTCCCCAACACCCCAGGGGCCTACACTAGGTTCCCATTCGACCTCAACACGAGACCAGGGGTTATAGACCTGGCCTTCACGAATGCCCCCCTCACTCGCTTTCTGCACTCCTAGTCAACCCACCTCCCGGCAACGGGCTCGGACCACCTCCCTATAGCCATCACATTTACTGCACCCCTCATGCGAGCGCCTACTCCAGTACCATACTGGGACAAGACGGACTGGGAAATCATTAGGGAAAGGCTGAAGGAATTGCAATTTCCCCCCGCGTGTACCCACCCGACCGACCTCGATCTAGACAACTGGCTAGAAAGGCACATGCAAACTCTCACGATTCTTCTCAAATCATGCACCCCGACCAAGAACATCTCAATCCACTCAAAGCCCTGGCGGAGTTTAGAGATAACACACCTAAGACAAGCCCACCACCGTGCCTCGTGTTCACACCGGAAAGAACCCACCCCAGTGTCCCTGGACGAACTTAAAGCCCACCGGAATCGATACTTCAAGGCGATTAAGAAAGCCAAAGCCAACTACTGGAAAGACTTCCTAGCCGCGGTCACGCCACAGACGGTCTGGAAGGCCAAGAAGGCCGCCATGGCAAGAGCCGAAGAACGGTTCCCTGACCTCCCTGATGCAGACTCCCCATCACAGATTAACGCGGCTCTGCTGCCCCACTTCTTCCCACCCAAACCGCCTTCACAGTTGGCCGCCTACCCAAGATTCGACCCCGAACACCCTCCACTCGCACCTGAGGAAGTCTCCTCTGCCCTTGTGAGATCTTCCAACACATCGGCCCCTGGCCCAGACCAGGTCCCACACGGGGTCTGGAAAAAAGTACATGCACTGAACCCGTCCCTCCTAACGTCTCTTCTCGCCCCACTTCTCGCCTATGGACACCACCCAAAGAGCCTCAAGATGGCCAACGGAATCGTCCTACCAAAGCCAGGCAAACCAGACTACTCCACCCCTGCCTCATTCAGGATCATCGTCCTACTTGGGACGTTTTCGAAACTTCTAGAAAGGATAGTGGCTACCCGACTCTCCCTCATCGCCCCCGAAGTAGGGCTGCTCAACCCAAACCAGTGCGGTTCGCTTGCTGGCCTTTCCACCTACGACGCCACGGCTGCCCTAGTTCAGGAAGTCAGGGCACGGCAAAACCCTTCCTCCAAAGCCTCCTCCTTGTTTTTAGACATAAAGGGGGGCTTCAATAATGTTTCCTCCAATCTTTTAACAGCAAAGCTCAGGGCCAAGGGCACTCCCAAGTACCTTGTGGCCTGGGTCCGATCCTTCCTCACAGACCGTTCTTGCCGCTTATTGTTTCAAGGAGCACCAGGGGTGTTCGCCTCCGTGCAAGTTGGCACGCCCCAAGGATCTCCTGTTTCTCCTTTGTTATTTGTGATTTAGGTTTCTGAATTGCATGTTTCCACACCCCGAGGGGTAATTTTTTCCTATGTTGATGATTTTTCAATTCCGGTTTCTACTGCTTCTTACAGGGGGAATATTAGGTATCTTCAAGATTGTTTTTCTTTGCTTCAGAGCAGGGCAGCACGGATTGGAGTCTCCTTTTTGATCGCCAAGACGGAACTGATACACTGGAGGACGCCTAAAGACAGATCTCTGGTTTCTAACCAACCCATATCTCTCAACGGCTTGGTCTTCGCACCTTCTTCCTGCCTCAGGTGGCTAGGATACTGGTTCACCACGACACTGGAAACAACAACCCACTTCACCAAAAGACTCACGCTAGCCTCGGGCGCATTTGCAGCCATTAGAAGGCACGCTCCTCCAGGGATTGGGATCCCCCCTCACATGTGCTGCAGGTTGGCTATGGGTCTCATTCTGCCGATCCTCACCTATGGGGCTGATCTCCTGGAACCCACACTGGCAACCATGGAAAAGATGTCTGTCCTATGGAACAGGGTGATGCGCTGGGTGACAAACTGCTTCACCTCGACCCCCACTACCATCCTCGCTATCGAGGCATGCCTCCCACCCCTCAGTCTCCTGATTCCCCACAAGAGAAGGATGGTTGCACTGCGACTGGCCTGCTCCTCCCCTACCTACAACCCGGCGTCAGCCAGGCTCCCACCAGACTTCCCCTCATACACCTCACACGAAGACAGGGCCCAGAATCGAAGGCTCCTGGATGGCAGGAAACAGAACTATATCCCCCTGGGCTGGAACCAGTAAAAGGCTGAAAAACCCATGAGGAGACACCTACCAATAGACTCACTAGCACACCTGCTCCTGCCTGTGATTCAAGGAGACAGGCCCCTCCCGGCTGCCTACCTAGCCCTAGAACCGGGGCTAACACTGATGCCCCTGACAAACTCGTGCTACAAATCTCTGAAGGCCTCCGTTAGGGGAAGACTGCTGGCCGACTGGACACACCTTGCTCCAACTCCACGGTACTACTAGTACAAACCCACACTTAGGCCGCACCGCTTCATGGGGCTCGACCGCTTCACAGCTGGGCGGATACACCAGTGACGATCTGGAAAGAGCTCTCTCGCTGCAAACCACTCCTGGGACGATCAAGGATCCTTCCCCCCTATGCACCTTCTGTGAGGGGGACGACGAAACGTTCGCCCACGCAATCCTTCACTGCTCCGCCAAAGCTGACAAAAGGTCACTCTACCTCCATGGAGTCTCTGAGATCGGCCAAGGCTCGCCTGTTTGGTCCTCGCTTCCTACCATCATTGGCCTCGCCAACTACATCCTAACAACCGGTACCAGATTCCCGCCCCCCATGCCGCCGATAAGGCCCCTCACGCCCCCAAAGGAAGGCTCTCCCTCCTCTGCGGTTCTGCTTTGATTTATATACTTGGTTTATGAAATTTCCTTATGCTGGTTTTGCTGGGAGATTTTATGTGTTTCTTTACTGGTTTGCGTGGTCACCGTTGTAGGTGCTTGTGACGAATTTGTCATTTTGGAGATTTGTGCCAATGGTTTCTTTTGTTTGTTGGTTTGGAATTAAGGTTTTCTTTTTGTCATCGCTTACGCTGCATGCACGTTCTTGTACCTAACAAGTAATACATGATATAAAAAAATTAATAATAAAAAATTAACCTTTACCAACTCACGCTCCGCGCCCTCTATTCACCTCTCGCTTGAAAAATTACCGCTTTCGGTCGTCCCTAAACTCCAAGTTTTTGGGTGGCAACCAGCGCGACACACCAATTTTTGCCTCTCGCTTAGGCTTCACTCTATAAGCGACCCTACCCCTCACCTGACTCACAGCTTTTGCTATGACTCACAACACTGGCAGGGCCTCGCGCCCAGAGTCCCGCACCTCAAACCGTGCCCACTCGTACGCTGGGAGGTCCGCTCAAATCCCCACTGCACCCCAACTGGCACCTGCTGCCCAATTCCAATCCTCCCCCCCCATGACGCCTCAAGGTCCTCCTCGGTAGGCCCCCTTGACCCCAACCTACCGCTCCTCAGGGAAATATACAACCACACTACTTCCAACCTTGCCACCAACAGAGATGTCTTCTCCCAGCTCTGGGATGCTGATCTCAGGAGCCTCTCAGCAGGAGAGGCATCTCTCCTCCCCCTACTTATCGCTGCACTCGAAGGAATAGCGGATCTCCACTCCAGAATAGGCTTCCTTGAGGGCAAGCTTGACACCTCTCCCCCCCCACAACAACCTACCCACGCCGGAACAGGCCCCTCCCTTGCCTCTATCCAAGCCACTGTAGCAGACCTCTCATCACAAGTGGTGGCCTCCCTATCCGCAAAACCGACCCTGGCCCCACAACAACCCCAGGTAGGAAGACAAACCAAACAATCAGCGAAGAATTCCGCAGCCCCGCCAGCTCTCGCAACCACTCCTGTGGATGACTTTGATTCTGACATCCCCCGCTACGACACCGCCACGGATAAGTGGTATGGTGACCCAAAAGCCTACGCCGTTAAATACCCCCGCTCATGGGAAGCCCAGGCCTTCCGTGAAGGAAAGTACGGTGCCTACTCCTTCACACCTGGCCACCTGGAACCATCAATCAACATGGCCCTCAGCAAGGCAAAACCTAAACCATCCACCTATGCCCAGGATGCTGCTCCGCAGGAGCAGACTGGGGGGAGGAAGTCAAAAAGGACGAAGGAAGGAGGTCAGACCTCAGCCTCTGCCGCCCAAGTCGCAGCGTCAAGGGACGCGGGCCCCTCAGTTAGAGGGCCACCCCCCCTTCCAGCGGCCGACAGAAGATTCTTTTTGCCCCGGGAGACCCCACTGCCCCATGCCGATACCCTAAGGATAGCTGCAACCACGCCGGACATAGCCGCCCAAGTCCTCAGAGAGGCAAACTGCCCACACCCCCTTTGTTTTAGCGCAACAGTTAACACCCGAGGTGCTCTGACACTTGCGGCCCGTTACTTACAAACCCCTGCTACCTCCTATTCCCCTTACTACGAAGCCCTTGCAGCAAGGTTTAACAAGGCATTCCCAGTTGGGGACAACCCTTTCCGGCCCTTTAGGCCGGCCCCCAACGAAGTACAACTGGCCATACACGGACTTCCTACTGCTTTCCTCCCACGAGACCAGGAAGAGTTACGCTCCGAGCTAGGGAACTCTATTCTGAATGCAACAGGGGTGAAAATCTTCTCCGCAAGATACCTCCAACCGAGCCCTGAAATAAGGGCTACTAAGAACTCAACCTCCATTGTAGTGTCTGTTCCCCCCACTGACGTTGTGAAGATAGGAAGGTCCATCTACTTCTATTCCAAGCCCCGCAAAGTGGACGTATGCCACTCCAAGAGCCGATACATGCAATGCCGGAAATGCTGGAAGTTCGGACATCCCTCACCCATGTGCAAGGAAAGTACCTCAGTCTGCCCACTGTGCTCAGGCTCCCACCCCAGGTCGGCCCATCGATTCACAAATCCTACATGCCCGAAAGACGGTCACCTCAAAGCGGTGGCTGCATACTGCCTTACCTCTCCCCTCAAATGCCCCAACTGCTCTGGGGACCACTCAGCAACCAACAACGACTGCCCCTCCCGACCCAAGCCCCCAGCCAAGGACGACATCTCCCCTCAACCGGAGGGCGAAGATATGGACACCGATGGTGAAGTCTCCAGACCTGCCACCCCCAAGGGGAAAGGCAAGCAGACTGACACTAGCGTAGAAGAAACCCCGCGGCAATCGACATCTCGCCCCCTCCCAATGGACCTCTTCAAGGCCCCAATACCCAAACGAGTTGGCCCCCCCCCATGGGCTGACGCGTTCTCCTCTGCAGACCCCATCACAGGTGCTTAAAGGTGGAGGATTCTTCCTGCACCTCGCCCATCGGGCCACCTCCCCCATCCTCTCTTAAGCAACTTTTCTTTGTTCAACATAACTGCCTGGGAAGCTGGGATGTGTTTCTTTCATTATTCAATAGCTTTCGTTCATTAAAAGCTCCTCCACAGATA